>ML809472.1:21859-50256 GCA_009831015.1 Picea engelmannii | reverse complement strand
ATATATTCTACATGTGAAATCAATGAACCTTGATTCTATTAAGCACTTACATGTATTAAGCACTTACATGTTTAAGAGAATTATGAAAACGCTATATTTATCATTAATATTTATTTTCAACTATTTTTAGTCTCTCCGTTCATAGTTTCCATCCATCTAAGTTGATATTAAAAAATATATTTATTTTATAATTTAATATTAATAAAATATACAATATGAGTAACATTAATAAATTAAATAAAATAAAAATTATAAAAACAATATGTAAAAATAAAAGTTTTAAAATCATTTTTTACCTTAAAAAAATTATTAAATTATTAAATACAAAATTATTTTAAATTTTATTTTTTATATTAAATATAAAAAATTAAAATTATTGAAAAATTAATAATATTTTAATAAATCCAAGATGAACTTAACTCTACTATATCATAGATTTAAAATATATACCTCTTGTGTATTTTGTAATAATGTAATTTTTTTTACAACTAAAATGCATAACACATGGATTTTGTAATAATGTAATTTTCTTCACCTAAGCTTCGATTACACTACTATAAATACCTTTGATTTGTGGACAATGAGAATATGGTTGGGAATCCAAAAATTACAAAGAAATCATAATTATGGATAGCAGTAATGTTAAAATATGTTGACCAAAATGACATTGAATACATGTATAACTTACTTCATGGCCGATGTAAATGCTACGGCTAAATTTCTTCGTGATGGACAATTAACCCGTCAAATTCCATCTCTACGAGTCTTCACAATCCCTATTCCCCACTGTAAACACACCGCCTCACGCAAATCAAACTATATTAATAGCATTAAAGTTCATAACATTATTGTACTTTGGATTGTTTTCAAAGAATCGAGTTTTTATTTATTTAAAATAAATAAATAAACTATTTGAAACAAATATTGAACATTAGAGTTCATAAAATTAATGTACTTTGGATTGTTTTCAAAGCAACAGAGTTTCTATTTATTAAAAATAATAATAATAAACTATTTAATATAAATATTTATTATAAAAATGGTCTCCATTCCAACAATTTAAAATAGATTACTTGTCGAAATCGATAATAGTTTACCTTTTTCTATTGTCTGGGCTTCAGAAAACATAAAAACACATTCCTCGAGTGCAAATGTCGAAAAGTATTGACATTTGAATAAGTTTTATGTTGACATTACCAAAATTTGTGGTGTGCAATCTATAATACCCAATTTTAATACTAAATAAAGCAAATCATTGTATGAATATGAGGAGGGCGTGCAGCACAAGAATGCAGACCAGTGTTTCCAGTATGCCCTCTATCCTCTTTTTCTTGCTCGGAGCAACGTCTTGGTCATTATTCATCGGGGCCTCCGATTTCACAATGGGAGCAGTCAATCTCTCTGTTTGCTTCACAGTTCCCAAATTCAAATTTAAGGCAAGTTGGGCAGCCCACTTCTTTCGTGCCTTGTTTTCTCCCAATTGCGCACCAGCACCTGCATTGCTATCGTCAATATCCAAATCAATTCCTTCAAATTTTCTCTTTTTCTGCAACTTCTTCCTCCTCTGCTCTCCATCCTTGTCGATGCCCATAGGTAAAATCGACACATTCACACTTTTGTTCGGATGGATTTCCTTCAATTCTACAGCACTGGCGCAGTCGAGGAGTTCTCATGCACACTAGTTTCCCTAAATATTTCCTTAGTATCCTCAGGAGGAGCAACACATGTTTCCTGGAATGGGCAACAAAAGTACAAAGAAAAACGGATTGAACATAAGTTCAGATGTTAAGAAAAAGGCAACTACTATGTACATATACAAAAAAGAAATAGAATAAGATGAATAGAGTGACAAATAGTTTTTGGGAGGATGTACCTTTTTCTTTTTTCTTTTTGCACAATGTATATTTTATAATTCGAGTATAACACCGTCTGTATGCTCACAAGAACGATGTGTGTAGAAATCAGGGATACATATATGCTTTGAAACATAAAAATATGAGTTTGCAATAAGTTTGATGTATATGTCATAATTCAAGTGCAATACCAATTGTATCATGATCAGACCAATATGTGTCTAAGATAAACATACTGTATTGAGGAATGGGCACATTGGACCAGACATGGTCAATAAGTGTGTTTTGCAGATGGCCTGTGTTGTTCAAAAGAAAGCAGAGACTGTATTTGCACATGTAGTTTTCCAATTCTTTTGTTCTGGCAGTATTTTGTAGCATATCGATATTGAAGTCTCCTACAAGTACAATGGGTCCATTCAGATGGAAATGGGCCAATGCATTGGAAATAACATGCACTATGTTGGAGAATGTTGCATGGGGAGCAACATATAGATTCAGTATTGCAACTTCAGTTTCATGGGAATTTTTTTTTGCAAGCAACAGTTCAACATTCTTTTCTTCCATATGTATATGGTCCAAAATCGGTACATGTTTTTTTCACCAGTATCATAACCCCATGTGTAATGTAACTTGATATGCAATTGTGATTTGGTAATTGTTTGTTCTGCATGCATAATGCCATGTGTGTTTCTTGCAAGCACAAAATATCAGATTGCATTATATCGTAGTCATTCAGTATATCATCCATGTGTGCATTTAAGTTGCATGTGTTAAGCGAGAGACTTGATACAGATGAATTTGTTTGTATGGATTGGTAATCATAATGCAGTTTCCATTTTGTTGTGGTCCTCAGTCGTTCCATTTCAATATCAACTTTCTCTTTCACTTTGAAGTTATCTTTTGTGAGAGGACTTAGTAAATACAAGGAGTCTATGCTTCTGACACGGGATAGTGTTGTGTATACAAGTCCATGTATCCGAATTCCAGTAGGCTAAAATGCAACATTATCAAGTGTTAGTCCTTGTGATATGTGGACTGTACGTGCACATGCAAGTTTAATCAGAAATTGTTTTCGAATCTTCATTCAACTTGTCTTTGTTGATGTCGATACTGGCTTCAATATTTGCATAATAGGTGTCCAATTGCTTCCAGTGTTTGAATTATATAGATAAGACAACTTGTTTGCTTACCGCTTGCCTATATACGGCTCATGGAACTTAATCCAAAGGACATCCACTTTTTTTTTCTTGGTATAGCCTTTTAGTATTCCATCTGCACCATTCACCAAGCCATCCTATGAATCATAGTTGCAAGCATATATTTCAACCAACGTTTCTAATTTGAGGACAAGCTGCAAAGGTAAAGTGATTGAATGTTCATGACGTTGCACATTTCCATGGTTGTCTTCTTCCAAGTCAATGGAATTGATGATGATATCATCGCCAGGCATGAGCGACAACATGTGGCTGTTATGCTTTGCAACATCCTTATTTATGTAGAACAGGTAAGAGAATGTTGGGTATATTGGTGCAGGCCGTAAACACTTCAAATTGATATAGGTAAAGTCATCATGTGTTTGGATGTTTGTGCGCATTCTATTTAGAATTGCAATGAATGTTTCATCTGTTTGACACATTGTAGTATGCAACTCAAAGAATTTAATATTGTCTCTCCAGAAGTCATGGGTGATTGTTTCCATGTTATCGGTAGGTTTTTCAAATATCAAAGAATCTTGGATGGGTTGTGCCTGGTAAAGATCCCCACAGAATATCATGTTAATGTTTCCAAAGTATTTCGTCTGCACATGTTTTATGCTTCTTAGTCGGTTGTCAATGGAATACAAGAACCGACTCCCAATCAAAGATGATTCATCTATAAAGACAAGTTGGAGTTCCTCATAAAGCTTAGATAATGTATCCAACATTTCCTTGCTAAGTGGAAGAAACCGTGACTTGTTAAAAAGCATTAAAAAAGCAGAGTGGACTATTGTTCCACCAGCATTGTATGCAGCTTTTCCTGTGTATGCAACTATTAAGCCCTTTGGTTTCATAGGATCAGAGGAATTGTTTGAATCATAGATTCATATAAGAATTTGGAACAATGATTTTGCTGTGAATGTCTTGCCTGTTCCTTCTCCTCCTGCAAGAAACACGTGCACAGGACTGTTCATGTTCAAGCGTTTTTTAAGAGCAATGTCCTTTAGAATTGTTTTTTGTTCATGATTCAACAGAAGTCTTATTTTGTGGTATTCATTATTTTCAATTAGGAAAGGATGTTTTTTAACTTGAAAACCAATATTGATACATTTTTCACTTCCAGCCGCTGGAGGACGAGGCAAATCCTCTTGTAAGTCATAGGACTCGGAAGCAGTTCTAGTTGTTTTTGGGTTTTTGAATGTGTCATCATGATCGCCAGGGTTTTCTAGGTCATTAAGTGCAACTTCTAGATCGCTCCATGTTGGATTAACATTGTAGGTAAATATAGCTTCATTGATGTGCACTATAGTCTCATACGCAACATACACAACCTCCCATGTAGAGAAGTTATGTATTAATGTCTCCTTGTTTTCATCGAAGGAAACGTACAGCAATAGTTTTTCTCTACAATAGTTTTCATAGTCACAATGTTTATTGTATTTGACAAACCGTATGACAGAGGGTTTTTTTCTTTTTGATATGGGTGCACCACTTTTTTTGTAATGCGATACGAATTATGCTAAGCAGATATGCCTAATAGGAGATGGACGCTGGACGTAATAACCAATAATAGAGAGACATACCACGTCTTCTGAATTGTCAGGCTCTTGTTGCAGCAAAACCAATGGTTTAAGCAAAAATGTGCATTTCTTAAGTGGATATGTGTTTATGAAGACACATTTTCTTGAACTACAAGTGAGGGGCAAGGAAAGTGCAATGTGAACTGCTTGTTGAGCAGACATTTTTTGAAGATTAAGCAATGTGTTGCCAAGTGTGCGTATCATTTGTATGGCATCAATATGACTTCTTTCATGTTATTTGCGTATTCTTTTGAATGCACTTATCATAGATTTGTCAATTTTTGTCATATACAAGGTACATTACGATGTTGCATCATATGCATTCAGCACGTACTGAGCATCTGTATTTGCTTTCCACATAACTGGCATGTCCTTGGAGAAACTGTTGTTCCAAATATGGGAGAGTTTTCGTTTAAGGAAAAGTGTTGGTTGCCTAAGTGTACATTGTATGGCTTGGATGTACTCATCTTCTGATAGATTTACCTATGTCAAGAAGGCATCAAAGCTCATCATTTCGTCAAATACTCCTTGTTCTAGAAATGCGAACAAGGATTTAGATTTCTCAACAACAACATTGTCATTTACACTGACTGACTCTATGATTCTTGTAGCTCTCATTAGCAGTATGGGAAAGTTGTATCTGCAATGCGAGTTTTTTCGTTTTCTACAACTTCTTGTATGGTAATGTCTATGGACTTTCGCAAGTTCTGGATCCAAATGATCTGTGTTGCATGTTATGTATTTATCCAGAAATTGTTCGATCTCTGAATTGTTATCAGCTCCATAGACCGGTGCACCCTCTATCCACAACAGTGCATGGTCATGTTCATTTCCCCTATTTTGGAATTTAGTCACAAAAAAGTAGTCCAATATTTTTCCGAAAAACGTTTCATCATGGCATATCAATTGTCTCAAGGAATTTATTCTATGTCTATAGTAGCGAGTACATGTCACCGGGTCTTTTCTTATGAGGTAGTCAATGTCGTTATTTTCCAGTGTATCGGTTTCTTTTTTACATTTCTTGTTCCTATGCAGACAAAATACGGTAGCCACCAATGGATCCCAACAATGTTATGCACTTGTAAATGTGACGAAAAATGTTGGCGGGCCCAATTGTCGGATCATTGCCAAAAAAAATAAATTGTTTTGTTTCAAATAGTCAGGAGAGGTGTGGATGTTTTTGAAATCTATGTATCCAATATCAGATTTTAGGATTTTTTCTAGGTTTACTTTGTACTTCACATCCTTTGTAAACAACTTTCTTCCTTGTAACTGGCCTTTTCTTATTCGGACCCACATGCATGATAGAACTTGCTCTATTATTATGCGCATTGTTTTGAAAAACAAATGTGTTATGTGACAGGAGAAGCAACCACTTGAATGTAGCAGCTCCCATTGGGCTATTTTATGATAACTGAATCATTCTGTAATATCAGTGCCATGTGGATCTCCATAGAAGAGTGTTGGAAAGTTCATTTCCTCAGTGAATTTGTCCTTGAATATTCCAAGTGGACGCTGACCCTCGGCAGGTGCAATTTCGACAATTTTGTCTTATAAGTCATGAATGCACTGTGAATCAGTGAATCCATGTACCAATCTTTTAGCAGGTGTTTCATTCTCCGATTCATCACTTGCATCAAAATCACTAGGATTTTCAAGAGTGTCTGCAGAGTTGCCATGTTCTTTTGCGAGAACATTGTTCCAGTTGGCATTTATAAAAATGTTCTTTTCTTTGTACAGGGCCCTGGAACATAATTCCTTTAATGCTTTCAAAACATCATGCACACGTACCTTGCCTGTCTGATAGGAATTTTTGTATCGCAAGCGTCTTTTCAGAGCCACATCGATTGTAATTGTATTGTTAATGAATTGTGGTAACGCTTTTTGTACAACATCTAGCTGAACAGGCACATTAATAATTGATCCTGTTAAGCCCATCTGGGGTCGTTTATAGCCCCAAGGTCTGATTTGAGAAAATGCAATTCGCAAAGACACAAGTCTCTCCTCGAGTTCCATAAGTGCACTTACATCTGCTAGTGTTGTATTACATCTTATTCAGTCAGGGGTTGCAAATTGTGGCAGTTTTCCATTTTCAAGCGATCGTTTGCATGGAAGACAAATTTCCCACTGGAAAATGGTTTATCGTGCACTGTCAAGCAGAGGTATTCTGCTTGCAAATCAGGCATGAAAGACTTACTGTTTTTTGAAAAATTCAATTGTTCACAAATTGCACATGCAATGGAAGGAGTGTCTTTCATTTGTTTCATGTAGTTCTATCTTGCTTTTTTCTTTCACAGGGAAGTATTCATAGAAACTATTTCTTGGTTTTCATTGCTACTACTGCATGGTGTTGGTTGCAAATCACGAACTGGCACAGTTGCATCACCATTCTGGGATATGTGATCGCACCTATTTATGTTCTGTTCTGCACGAACAAATTTCTTTACATTGTGATATGTGAGTTTCTCTCTAAAAGGAAGTGTAGCAATGTATTTTTTTCTCTCCCGCATGACCTTTTTCATGTTGTGGTAACTTACTCTACATTTCTTGCCCAAGGGCAGGATGAGTTGGTGGCAACTGGGATGAATTTCACTTTCACACAGCTTCTGAGAAACTACTTTACGTTTTTTGTTCAAGGCTTCTTTGACCTTATCAGAAGTGGGACGAATTTGACGAACATTTTTTTTCAAATTGTGATTACTTACTCTACGTTTTTTGTCTAAGCAGTCTATGGCCTCATCACAACTGTCATGAATTTTACGCATGTTTTTTTTGTTCAAGCCCTGTCTTCCCATATCGCAACCAGGAGGAGTTTCATTTTCACTAAAAAACATTCCATGCGTATGCAAATTCGATATTGTTTGGTGGCCTGGACAGTCAACCTTGAACTACCGATATGTGCAATCAAAGGTTCATAATGGATATGTGTTGTATCTATTTTCAACGAGAGGATGTCAATTGTTCGATCGTAATTTGAATCAATAACCCAAGAATGGACAGTGGCATCTGGCAAGGGCGACCACACCTGGATATTCACCCTGAACAAAATAGACATCCATTGCAAACAGAATCTGCAACCCTCCATATTCCCTTTTTCATATGGAAGTGCCATGCTCACAAGGTATTCCTGCCAACTTCCAACTGCCGACATATTTTCTAAGAGATATGGGCAAAGGTGTTGATGCAAGCACCTAAAAGCCTGTTGGTTTCCACCTATAATTGCATTGCAAAAGGACTGTACAGTGTAAATTCACAGCGATTGAACATCGAACTCCGCTGCCACCAAACAACAAATTGCATTGAACAGACTATCTCCACAGCTAGACACAACGTTTGTTGCCAGTTGTAAACCATGGCAATATATGCCATGCAAAATCCGTTTCCATTGCGATTGAAGGTCTTTGAAAATAACAGACAAGTAGATACGAGAACCTTCTATATTGCATATGGACATTTTTTTGTACAACAGTGGTTCATAATGGCCACTGAGGGCATTGGAATCATGGAACAAGATGCAATATGGATTTTCAGAGGCAGTTTTGTTGAATAGTAGATATCTTGTTTTTATTGTCAATGACCAAATGCCAATTGATATATTCAGCCAGTTAGACAACCACCATATACAAAATGTATCTCCCCAAAGTCCCCTCTCATGCATAGGCTGAACTGGAGATGCAGACAACCGCATCTTTGAAAAATACGTAGTGACATCATGTATTCCATGCAACTGCCGAAGAAATCAGATTCCAATTTGTATTCATAGGGATGCAAAGCCTCAACATCGCCATTTTTAAAACAGGTCAAGAAATAATCTATCGATCCATTGTGCAGCTCGGTCGACGAATAGCGTAAATGCAATAGAACCTAGAATGTTTTGAAAAGGCAATCCCCAACAACATACAAGAATGCATCCAATCTAAAAAGCCCATTGCTATGCAAAACCATGTCAATGTTGTCATGTATAATGGATTGTGTATCTATTTCATACGACTCAACATCTATCACTTCTTTCATCTCTTCAACTTTCATTTTCAAGATGTTTGCTACATACTTTCAGTTTCTATGAAAATAGAGAAAAGCAGGGGGAAAAAAAAAACTAGCAAAATAAAAAAGGAAAGCAAAATAGGGTACCAATCCCCATATGTATCTTTCAACCTTCTTCTTCTCAACTCGAATCCTGCCTAGTCCCCATAGCAGATGAGAAGAAAACATAGAAATAAATAAAACAATAACTTTACTGAGCAGAAATAGAACAAGTAAACACAGTTTTACGACCCACAGAATAAAAGAATCCCCAGCAACTACACCCCGCCCGATGGTTCCCTCTTCTGATGGCTCCCAAGATGGTCTGCAACAAAATTTGGAGGCAGGGACTCCCACCATTGAAAAACAGTAAGAACAGGGAAACTTACCCGTCAACAAAGGATAACAAGAGCTCAACCCCAAAAAATTGCAAACCGCAACAACATGTCCAACAACTTGCAAAGTTGAAGAACAACAAACCAGTGAACAACCATGAAGACCTCGAACTACAAGTGCAGGACCTCAACTTTGCAAAGTTGAATCAAACAAGAACCAGAATCATGGAACGAAGCAGCGAACAAGGATCGAGCACTCGAGCAGCAACGCCGACCATGAACAAAACTGTATTGCAACGCATATGTACAATAATCATTTAAGATTTTCAGAGTTGTTAGGTAAACAACCTTCTTCTTCTCAACTCGAATCCCACCTAGTCCCAATAGTAGATGAGAAGAAAACAGAGAAATAAATAAAAAAATAACTTTACTGAGAAGAAAGAGAACAAGTAAACACAGTTTTCTGACCCATAGAATAAAACCATCCCCTGCAACTAAACCCCGCTCGATGGTTCCCTCTTCTGATGGCTCCCAAGATGGTCTGCAACAAAATTTGGAGGCAGGGACTCCCACCATTGAAAAACAGTAAGAATAGGGAAACTTACCCGTCAACAAAGGATAACAAGAGCTCAGCCCCAAAAAACTACAAACCGCAACAACAGGTCCAACAGCTTGCAAAGTTGAAGAACAACAAACCAGTGAACAACCACGAAGAGCTCGAACTGCAAGTGCAGGACCTCAACTTTGCAAAGTTGAATCAAACAAGAACCAGAATCATGGAACGAAGCAGCGAACAAGGATCGATCACTCGAGCAACGATGTCGACCATGAACGAAACTGTATTGCAACACATCTGTACAATAATCATTTAAGACTGCCAGAGCTGTTAGGTAAACAGTTAAGACTATCAGGACCGTTGAAGGGTGTAGGCCTATGCAAGCATTTAAGAAAATATGCAGCGTGGCAGGGTTGTTCTCTCGAAGCACGCAACAATAAAGAAAAAATCACACATAGTAATATGGTAGAGAATGTATTCTACCCAGCAGAAAATGTTAAGGGAAACATTCGAACTAATGCTAGCATTAATCCACCTTCGACCAATGCATAATAAAATATATGATTCAAAAAGACCATATACTACCAAATACTTTGGATATGCCAAGATATTTAACATTAGGAATAGTGAAGGCGGCAATAAGACCTCCAATCCGTTGTCCAATCAAATCTTGACAAACATGATACTTTTTATTATATAAAAATCGATGTTTTCACTTCCCTTGTTCCAACAATAGACAATATGGAAATATTTCTGGTCAATGCCCAATCTAATACCAGGTCAACGATTTATCGATCGCTATAGTCCCTATATGCCTACGGCAGGGACTAATAACTATTCACAATATCACAATTGTAAATTGAAGTCTTCAAAACATTTATAAAATAAATTGATGATTAAAAGATATGGCATATTACTCATATCCATAGCATTCCAAAATATGATCGAACTAAAACACACATACTTTTTTAGACTTCTAAATAAGAAGGTCTCTAAACTATCTAAAATCACCTAATTAATTTTAACCTATACATTAAAAATCATTTTATTATCTATTTATGATTAGATAATAATGATGTTGTATTAAAATTTGAAGTGAAAAATATCCAACATTACCAAATTAATTTTAATATGAATAATAAAAATTATATATATATATAGATTACTTCAATCATCAAAATTTGAAGTTGTAAAAATAAAAAACTTTGAAAATAAAGTATAATTTTCATAGTTACATTTACATTATATTAAATTTTAAACATTAAATAGTTTTGAAATGTGAGATTAATGCAATCTTGATTTGATATGCATTGCTTTAAAATAATGTTAAACATTAAATAGTTTTTAAATGTGAGATTAATGCAATCTTGATTTAATATACATTGCTTTAAAATAGTTAAATGTGAGATTAATGCAATCTTGATTTGATATGCATTGCTTTAAAATACTTAAATGTGAGATTAATGCAATCTTGATTTGATATGCATTACTTTAAAATGTAAATACAATTTAAAATACTTAAATGTGAGATTAATGCAATCTTGATTTGATATGCATTGCTTTAAAATGTAAATACAATGATGTAACTATTAAGTTTTGCAATATGCATTGCTTTACAATGTAAATATAATGATTTCACTATTAAGTTTTGCAATTAAAGTGATTACTTTTAAAAAAATGTTACATAAACGGCATTACATTGATTTATATAAAAATGTTACATAAACGGCATTACATTGATTTATATATAAAAAATGAACAGATATGATAATAAAGTGCAAATTAATTATATAAAATTTGCAATGCCCTCACCCATAAAACAAAAAGTGCCAGAGTTTGTAAACCCTAAAAGGTATTGTCCATTTTTCTTTTATCTTTATTTTACAGGTTTTGTTCATAAAAAATTCAATACAAATTTACTAAAAAAGTTTAAGAAATTATTTCAAACCTTGAATCACATAAAGCTTGTAACCTTTTCATCTATTTGTTTCATTCATAAATTTGTTAAAAAATATTGAGAAAGTGGGATGAATTATTAGAGAAAATGTATAAGTAAATTATATTAAAGGTCAACTATAAAAAATTAAAGTTAGAGTAAATTTTCATGATATGTGAACCATTTCCAAGATTAAAAAATTGAATTTTTGTCTCTCCAATTTTGACGATCTTTAGTCAACTCAAGTAAGCAAATTCTATCTATAATGGTGTAAAATAATTAGTTCAATGGGGCAAAATTTACAATGTGATAACTAGGCATGAAATATCTAAAACACTTACATCATGGAAAGGTTAGAAAAACATATTCAAATTGCAATTTTAAGCATTTTGATAATTTAACAGTTTCATAATTAATTTAAAATTGTAACATGCAATTGTTAAAATTACAGTTTTGCATTGAACTAGAAAAATCTGACCAGATTTTTCTAGGATTAAGGGGAAAAACCAGTAAAATCTAAAAGGTGAGAGTGAGTCTAACCAAAAAGAAGGGTCAGATATGTATTCATGGAATTGGCTAATACTAAGGTCAATCGTATACTAAATAATTTGTAATGTATATCATAAGCAAATACAAAATTTCAGCAATTCTTTTTAAGTTTAGATTAAAATAATACTAAACAATAATATGTATATGTGGGGTAAATGAATGCGTGCAGTAGAGTTAAGAATGTTTATTAAACAATATTTACATAATATGTGCGGTAAGTAAATGTGTGAAGTGGAGTTAAGAATGTTTATTAAACAATATTTACTTTCTAGCACACACTTTTTAGGTTACCCTATTATTTGTCCCATTTACATTTCTTAGGTTATCCTATTATTGTTTCATTTATAAATTTTAGCACACTTTTCTTTATTTACTTTTTTTTTTCAACTGGAAATTTATCATTATATAAAATATATAATTGTTTACATATATTGAAAATGTCTAAAATTTCAAGAAAATTTTGTTTTTGAAAATTTTGTTCTTTCCTCATGTTCACACAACAAGTATATCAAGCTAAACTCTGTCTCACAAAACCATATGCTACTCTCTCCTAAAATATTAAAGCCCTCCTAACTTAAGTATACATGAAATTTGCTCTTTGACATAATAAAAAAATAGTTCTTGTCTCCAAAAGAAAATGCTCTATTATAGAGATAGTAGGTCTTTCATTTCCATCTTCCCATTGTGAATAGTATATTTTTCCTTCTAGATTCTTGAGCGCCTTCTTTGATAGTTTATTAGTCTCCATATTGTATTCTCGAAAGATATGGCTAAAGATGAGCTTGCTGAAATATTTGTAGAGCTCTCTAAATCGAACCTTCCAACAATTTAGAGAAATTACTTGAAGCTTCCCTATGTTGTTGCACCAATCAATTATTATTTTTGAGTGTCCCAAAACCTGTAAATTATAGATATGCAGTCTTGTGGCCAGTAGGAGAGTTGCCCAGACTCCTAGAAATTCTGACCTTGTGTTGGTACCGAAACCACAGTTACAAGGCCAAGTGATGGAGATTTTATCACTGATCTTAATCACTCCCCCAACCCCATTGTTTGTACCATTTGCTAGCACAACTCCATCAAAATATCCCACAGTTGCCCCTGTCTTTAAAATAGTCTGATTGGTTCAGGAGAGAGACACCTACAATGTCACTGATGGTTTTATATAAGAGCCACAAGAATTAAAAAAAACTGAGTCAACAGTTGGGCTTCCATCCTCAAATATGGCTCTATTACGCTCCAGCCAAATGTTCCAGCAAACTATAGCTGGTAAAGTAGCATATTTTGATGCCTGTGCGATCCACTTATAATAACATAAAATAAGATTTGTGCCCTCCCAATCATATCTTAATTTTAGAACCTTTAAGATCCGAGACCACACTTGCCTTGTAAAAACACAATTGATCAATATGTGACTAATTGATTATGGTCCGCAAGTGCATAATAATGTTAGGGGCCTAACCCCTCACGTAGGTAGAATAATATATTTCCATGTAATAAAGGTCAATATTAATAAGGCCTAGCAATAAGGAAGAATAAGTCCAATGTAAGAAGACCTAATAGAAGCTTCCGCTTCTAGAAGGATCTTCCTCTAGATTGTTCTTTTGATCGACATATTTAGTATAAATAGGAGTCGAGGGTATGAGAAGTTTTGTCTTGGATATTATTGTAATAGAGTTCTTCTTTGTTGTAGGTTGCCCCCTCGAAAAGGCAAGCGAACATTGCTCTCAGTAATCCAAGTGCTCTTTCTGGTGTTCTTCTAGTATCATTTTGGTATTATTGTAGTGTTGTTTTGATTATATTGTTGTTCATCTACCATTTATAGCTATTTATTTTTGTTATGCATGCTTTTTATATCTGGAATATTACAAGTGGTATCAAAGCACCCTCCTCGGCAGAAAATTGTGGGTTAATTTTTTTCAGGGTAGAGACGTATTCCCACGTCTTTAAGCTACATGGATTTGTCATTACGTGCATAAACCTGCAGTCAGGGATTCATAAACACAGGAAATACAAGTGGTATTTAAGCGCACATCTGTTGGCCACCCTTGTAACCCATGTTGGTACCCCTTCGAGTGGTAGCGCATCAGACAAAACCTCTACACGGATCGACGTAGATCTCCTGAAGCCCTCTATAGATAAACCGATCGATCGCCTAACTGCTATAGTGTCACCGAGAACAACACTCGGGAAGATACTCTCTAGTACATGGGTAGTCGAGTAGTACAACTAAGGGCACGGTCTAGCCTCCTTAGTTGGTGCCCTGAGATATTGGGTTGAGTACTACTATTGGACCCCGCACGTATATCAGAGAGTTATAGCACAGGGAAAACCCTTGTCTGTAGAACCCTCGAATACATAACCCTTGGGATGGAAACAAAAATAGAACAAACAAGATCTATTGCGGTGCAACTGTGTCTCCTGCATTCGAGTTGCGAAATTTCTACACATTTCTTCCTGTTAACCATTTGGGCATTTCATCACTGCAATATTCTTCAGATCAGAGTATAACTCCGCAGGAGTAAAAAAAATAAAAATAAATAGTGGTCCCGTCGTCACACTTATTTGGGACCTATTCCATTGGATTCCCCTTTTCTCCCTGATCGCATTCATACCATTCATTTTTAATCCTTTTTGTTTCAGTGGACCCGACCCCTTCCCAGTTTCCCTATTTTTCCGCCTATCCCATTATAGTTCCCTGCAAGCACTAATTGTTGTGTTACCTATCACTTCTAAGTCTTTTTTTTTTGTCCCACCCACCCATTTTTTCCTTACTCGCAGTTCCCCTCTCCAGATGACCACCACTCGCAACCAAGATCTCCAAAATTTCGTCAATCAAGCCCATGTCTCTATAGAGAATCTCACATCTCAGTTGGATTCCACCAATTCCTGCATTTACACCTTGGAAGCCAACCTCACAACCCAATTGAACTCCCTCCAGTATGTTTTCAATCAATTGTTGAACTGCCCTATGGGTCCTTCTTCATCAGCACAACCTGATGCCACTGATTCCTCTCAGTCTCCACATTTTCACTCCAACTCCTTTCATTGTGAACCCCGTCTTCCCTGCGTAGAGATCAATAAAATTGATGGCTCTGATCCTACAGGTTGGGTCACTCAAATGGAGCATTATTTTTCTCTGCATGGTATTACTGACGAGTTGGCCAAACTTCAATATGTTGTCCTCTATCTAGATCCTGAACGCTAGCAATGGTGGCAATGGCGCAAAAATTCTCGTCAGGGGTATATTGCCTAGACCCAGTTTGTTGTTAAGCTCTATGCACGCTTTGATACTGATACCCACTATCTAGGTTGTTTGACAAAGTTGAAATAGTCAGGCACAGTGGAAGACTTCATCATTGCTTTTGAGCATTTGGCCTTTCGCACATAAGGCATGTCAAATGCATTCTTCCGTGAATGCTTTATTAGTGGTCTCAAGGATGAAATCCGATCCCAGGTTCTCATGGCCTTCCCTCCTACTTGGTTGGAAGCTACTCAACGTGCTAAAGAGGCCTAACACGTTGTTTTTTTCCAGAACAAAAAACCCCCTTTTGTTCCTCGCCCTCGACCCACTAATCCTAACCCCCTTGTTACTCCCCTCAAGGTCCAGAAACTAACCAGGGCTAAAATGGTTGAACGCCAACTGAAGGGTCTTTGCTATAATTGTGATGAAAAATATTTTCTGGGGCACAAGTGTAAGGAACAAAAACTATTTATGGCCATCTCAGAAGATGTTCCTGAAGAGGATGTGACAGTTCCCCTTGTTGAAGAACCCTCCCTTCCCAATGCCACCTAAGAGCCTGTTGACCCACCTGAAGTTGACCCACTTATTTCCTTGCATGCCCTCACTGGCTTCTCGACCCCCCAAACGTTCAAGCTCATTGGCTACATTAAGCACATGAAGGTCATCATTCTTGTTGACAGGGGTAGCACCCACAATTTTATTCATCGTCGCATTGCCCAGGAAACCAATTGTTATATTCATGTTGCCAATATTTTTCAAATCATGATAGCCAATGGTGGGTCCATGAAATGTGGTAGGCATTATGAAAATGTTTGTCTTCAAATTGGACATTACCAACTGAAATCTCATATGTTTTCCATTGACATGAGAGGTTGTGACATTGTGCTAGGTGTTGAATGGTTACGCACTTTGGGTCCCATTCTTATGGATTTTAAGAAATTAACCATGCAATTCCAACAGGAAGGACAAAAGTATCAATTCCAAGGTCTCATAGTTGGTCCCCTGAGATCATTAGTTCCCATCATATGGAAAATCCCCTCAAGAAAGGCCACTCTGGTATCATTTCTCAACTCCATTCTATTCAAGCTGTTGAGACACCCTCTGTGCATCCTGACCTCCAAGCTATCATTTCCAAACATCAAGCTGTTTTTTCCACCCCTCAAGGCCTTCCTCCTTCTTCTGGTGTTCATGATCATTCCATTCCCCTTGTTCCTGGTAGTATTTCTCCCAATGTTCGCCCTTATCGCCACTCTTTTGCCCAAAAGAATGAAATTGAGAAAATAGTGAAGGAATTTCTCTAGGCGGGTGTTATCCGCCCTGGTACCAGCCCTTATTCTTCCCCTGTGGTCATGGTACTTAAGAAAGAAGGTACTTGGTGCATCCTGACTTTTGTGCCCTCAATAAGCTCACCATCAAGGACAAGTTCCCCATTTCTGTCATTGATTATCTCTTGGATGAGCTGAGTGGTGCTCAATACTTCACTAAACTTGATCTACGTTCTGGCTACCACCAGATACATATGCAAGAAGATGACATACCCAAGACTGCCTTTTGAACTCATGAGGGTCACTATGAGTTTTTGGTCATGCCCTTTGGCCTGTGTAATGCCCCCTCCACCTTCCAAAGCCTCATGAATCATGTCTTCCGTCCTTTTCTCCATCATTTTGTCTTAGTTTTCTTTGATGATATTATCATCTATAGTAAAACTTGGCAATCTCATCTTTCCCATGTGGATCAAATTCTCCATCTACTCTCACAGCACCAACTTTTCCTCAAACAATCTAAATGTGCTTTTGGCACCTCAGAAGTCGAGTACTTGGGTCACATTGTTCGCATGGCCGGTGTTAGGGTGGATCCTAAAAAGATTGAAGCTATGCAAGATTGGCCTCACCCAAAGACTCTCAAAAGCTTGCATGGATTTCTTGGTTTAACAGGTTATTATCGCAAGTTTGTTAAGAATTATGGAAAGATTGTGGCACCTCTCACTGCTCTCCTTAAAAAGAATTCTTTCACTTGGACTCCAGCAGTTGCTCAAGCTTTTCAAACCTTGAAGTTCGCTATGTGCACCACTCTAGTCCTGGCTCTTCCTGATTTCACAAAGACCTTTGTCTTGGAATGTGATGCTTCCGGGAAAGTAATTGGAGCCGTACTTATGCAAGAGGGTCGACCTTTAGCCTTTACCAACAAACAACTGTCAGAGAAAAATTTGGGAAAATCAATCTATGAAAAGGAAATGTTGGCTATTCTGCATGCCATGGATCTTTGGTGCCCTTATCTATTGGGGAAATGCTTCCAAATTAAGATAGATCATCAAAGTCTCAAGTATTTTCTGGAACAATGCCTTTCCTCCCCCAAGCAAAAAAAATGGGTGACTAAGCTCTTTGTATATGATTATGAGATCATTTACAAGAAAGGAACAGACAATGTGGTTGTTGATGCAGTTTCCAGAAAATATGAAGATGAAGGGTCCCTTTTTTCTCTCTCCTTCATTGTACTAGATTGGCTCCAAGCTGTTCGCCAGGAATGGCTACAAGATTCCAAAAGTTCGCATCTGATACAACAATTGCAGTCCAATTCTCCAGTCTCCTCAGGGTACTCTTGGCTCAATGATGAGCTTCGATACAAAGGTCGTCTGTATTTAAGTACCCAGTCAAAAATTAAATCCACGGTGCTTTTTGAGCTTCATGCTACACCCATAGTTGGGCACTCAAGGTTTACCAAAACCTATGACCGGGTCAAACGTTCTTTTTTCTGGGATGATATGAAATAGGACGTTCGTAAATTTGTGGCTGAATGTGATGTGTGTCAACGCAACAAGGGAGAAACAGTCAAATCTCCTGGCACACTACAACCGTTTCCGATTCCACCTGCTATTTGGCAGGATATCTCTATGGATTTTATTGTAGGCTTACCTAAATCGAGAAATAATTCAGTCATCATGGTGGTAGTTGATCATCTTTCCAAGTATGCTCATTTCTGTGCTCTTCAACACCCATTTACAGCCTCCACTGTGGCTCAAATTTTCATGGATCAGGTCTTCAAGCTTCATGGCATGCCACATTCTATTGTTTTTTATCACGACCCAACTTTCACCAGCAATTTTTGGCAAGAACTATTCAAGCTCCAAGGAACCCAATTGCATCTCAGCACAGCTTATCATCCCTAGACTGATGGTCAAACTGAAGTGGTCACCAAGTGTTTGGAAACATATTTGAGGTGTTTTGCATCAGAAAGGAAAAATCAGTGGGCTCAATGGTTACCACTAGCTGAATGGTGGTACAACACTTCCTACCATACAACTACCCACATGACTCCTTTTGAAGCGTTATATGGACAAAAGCCACCTTCAGTTCTCTCATATTTTCCAGGTGTCTCGAAGGCCCAGGCAGTTGACCAAATGCTTATAGTTCGAGAGTCTATTCTCTCTACCCTCAAAGAGAATTTGGTCATGGCCCATAATCGCATGAAGCAACAAGTAGATCAAGGTTGCTCCAAATGTCAATTTGCAGAAGGGGATCAAGTGTTTCTTCGACTACAACCTTACAAGCAAACTTCCCTCAAGGCTGACCATTGTCAAAAACTGGCGCCCAAATTTTATGGTCCTTATACAGTTCTCAAGCGTGTGGGACATGTGGCCTATCAATTAGCTTTGCCCGATCATTCTAAGCTCCATCTTGTTTTTCATGTTTCCTGCTTAAAGAAGGTGATTGTCACTAAGTGCCAAACTCAAACCGACCTTCCCGAGTTGGATGAAGAAGGCTCCATTTGGCTACAACCACAAGCAGTTTTGGACCAGCGTGAGCATCGTCTGTGTCAGGGAACCATCAAGGAAGTGTTAGTTCAGTGGAAAGATACAACTCCAGCAAATGCCAATTGGGAACCAACTACTATCCTGTAGCAATTTTCTCATCTCAAGCCTTGAGGACAAGGTTGTTTTTAAGGAGGAGGACATGTTAGGGACCTAACCCCTCACGTAGGTAGAATAACATATTTCCATGTAATAAAGGTCAATATTAATAAGGCCTAGCAATAAGGAAGAATAAGTCCAATGTAAGAAGACTTAATAGAAGCTTCCTCTTCTAGAAGGATCTTCCTGCAGATTGTTCTTTTGATAGACATATTTAGTATAAATAGGAGTCGAGGGTATGAGAAGTTTTGTCTTGGATATTATTGTAATAGAGCTCTACTCTGTTGGAGGTTGCCCCCTCGAAGAGGCAAGTGAACATTGCTCTCAGTAATCGAAGTGCTCTTTCTAGTGTTCTTCTGTTACCATTTTGGTATTATTGTGGTGTTGTTCTGATTATATTGTTGTTCATCTGCCATTTCTAGCTATTTATTTTTGTTCTGCATACTTTTTATATCTGGAATATTACAAATAAGCAGTAGCTAGGCCCTTCATATCCCTTGGAAAGTAGTGTGTCCCAAGTGAGTATCTTATTTTCCAACACAAGCCATAAGAAGAGTTTAATTTTTAAAGCAATATGCCAAGACCAAAAAGATTTTTCTCGAACCGCCAAATTGATGCAGCCATTTTATCCTCGTTATGGCTCCGTAGGCATTCTTAATAGTTAAATATCCAGATTGATCACCACCAGTCCAATATAGTTCATCATCTCTGTTTTGAAGGAGTATTCCAGATCCTGATAATGCCCTGCAATATCTGTCCCATTCTACAGCCAGATCTCCTCGGAGGGAAAGTTCTCCACTTTCTTTCCGGAGTGTGCCAAGAGAGCCAGTTTGTGCCCCTCCACTAGCTTGATATAGAAAAGTAATGTTTCTTTGATTTAACTCAGTAATGAGTGCGGGGGACACGAGAGCAGAGGGCCCCATACCCAAAATCATATATTTACCAATACTAATCGACTGTCTTGAACCCGAGCTCCAACTCAGCCACTGTTTTATGATCGATAAATCTTTTAAAATGTTTTTCCAGGCCAGTGAAGCCGCTGACATCCTAGAAGAGGATGATCTAAACCAGGGGGCCACTGAAATATAGGGAAGGTATTTATCTTTGATAATGATGTGCAAGATTCATTTCTTCATCAAGACTCACCACATAGTGTTCGCTGCCAGTGCACTATTAAAAATAAATATATTCCTCAAGCCCCATCTTCCAAATAACTTTGGTTTAGCTATGTCTTCCCACCTATAGAGGTGTAAACAATTTTTACCATTGCAGCCCGACCAAAGGAAGTTAAAGGTAAGTTGTTTGATCCTGCTTAGCACTGAATTCAGAAGCGCTGCCAGAGACATCCAATAGACCAGTTGGCTTTCCAGAACCACTTTAATGAGTATATATCGCCCACCAAGAGATAACCACCTGTTACACCAATGATCTATATTTTTTTCAAACTTTGAAATAAGCCACAACCAATCCTCAGTTTTGTAATTATCAAATTTCAAAAAATATCCCAGATCTTTGAATCCTAGCTTGAGGTCCACTAATTTGTACGGGAAGAAGCCCATAATTTTTTTTAAGAGGTCACCTTGAATGCCAGCATAATGAACAATAGATTTGGACAAATTGCTTTCCAAACCAAACGTATGAAAGAAAAATTTTATAAGCTCATCGATCACCTTCCATTCCTCTAAAGAAGCTCTGGTCATTAGTAAAACATCATCTACAAAAAATAGATGTAGGATCCTTACAACTCTAGAAATCTTGATACCAATTAGTTTCCCCTCTTCCTGCCCTTTTTTTAACAATAAGCTGAGACTCTCCATTACCAAGATGAATAATAAGGGAGATAAAGGGCACCCTTGTCTGAACCCTCTACCTCTCTGAAATAAGAACGTTGTCTCTCCATTTATCAAGATTGCATATGTTGCACTAATCACACAACTCATGATCCAATTGGTAGTCATCAGTCCAAAACCCGATTGGATTAATATCATTTTAAGAAAATCCCAATTGATACAGTCATATGCCTTTTTTAAGTCAAGCTTCATAACAAGAGCCTGTAACTTTTTCCTCTTAATGCTGTGTAAGCATTCTTGGACCATCCCAATAGCATCTAAAATCTGCCTCCCTTTTAAAAACCCCAATTTCTCTTTTGAGAGGGATTGAGAGAGAATTGGTTTGATCCTGTTTGCAACAATTTTTTCTATAATTTTATAGCACAGGTTACACAGAACAATTGATCTGAAGTCCCCAAATGTTGAAGGCTTACTGACTTTTGGGACGAGGACCAGAAAAGTCGAGTTTAATGCTTTTGTAACCACTCCCCTGCTCTTGGAGTCCTCTACCACCCACATCCAACAACTCATCCCCCACCAGCTCAAAAAAGTAGATAAAAAACTCCATCGTCCAGCCATCAGGTCCCATGCTTCTGTCCTTTGCAAATGCTTTAAGTACATTCCATAATTCCTCCCTCTTACACGGACTTTCGAGGTGAAGTGTGTCTTGTTGAGTTACACACCTAGGGAAGAGGTTGGCCAAGGAGACCCGATCTGCAATATGAGTCTCGGATTCTGTAGATGACCCTTTGAAATACTGAGAGCCTCATCTAAGATCGCCTTATTTCCAAATGGACATGGCCGCTCTCATCCTGAACTTCCCATAGGTGTTTTCTGTTTCTTCTGAAACTCGTAAAGTGATGATTTTTTTTTGTGTTTTGATTGCCACTCTTAATCCAAGTTGCTCAGCTTCGCTGTCTCCAGAGTTCTTCCTCTGCCAATAAAAGATTGCTCAGCTCTTTTTCTAAAAAAATGATATGTTCTTCGACCTCGCTACACCTCATTCCCCTTTGTTGTAGGGCCCATCTCTTGACTCTCTACTTCATAATTTTAATTTTGCAACCAATCTCCTCTAAACCTATAAAAAGGTCGTTTTCTTTATTTACCTAGCATTGCTAATAGTACACATAACAATGGATTTGCAAAATACATACAATTATTGGGGGATTATTGCCGAATCAAATATGGCCAGGTAGCACAATGGATTTAATCTCTCGCAAAATACATGGAATTTTGAATAATTATTGCCTAATCAAATATGTAGTCAGTTTTGTCGAGATACCAGTAGTTAGTTAGTATAAGAAGGGTGATAGCAGCCCCTGCTGCATCATGTCGGAAGTGGTGGGGTCCGAATGTGTTCGGTTTGAAAGGTCTTTTTTATTTTATCGAGCAACTTGCGTGCTTGGACAAATGATTTGGGTTCCCGTGTGCTATTGACTACGATGGTTGTACAACATGGACAAATGAGGACAAATGATTTGGGTTCCCGTGTCCTATTGACTACGATAGTTGTACAGCATGGACCACCATAGCAAATAGTCCAGAGATGAAAAAAGAGAGAAAGATAGATCAATTTATGAA
Organism: Picea engelmannii; assembly: GCA_009831015.1. Lineage (NCBI taxonomy): Eukaryota > Viridiplantae > Streptophyta > Pinopsida > Pinales > Pinaceae > Picea > Picea engelmannii. Next base: position 27,670 of record ML809472.1, on the reverse strand, counting down.
CGAGTACAGTCTTTGGAGACTCATCGGATTAGAGAGGTCTTTCCGGTCAGATTTTGAGAGGTTAATGTTATATCCAGTTTCACATATTTATTTTATATTTTTAAATCTATTTTATTTAGTGCCTGTATTTTCTGAAGATTTTATTGTGTATGAGATTTCCAAAACTCCAGAAAAAAAATATTGTCAAAATAGTAGAACAAAGAATTTTCAAAATTTAATCTTCAAAAATTTTATTTAATACAAATATATATTAAACATTATTATTTATTAATTTTTTATAAAAATAAAGCAAATTGAAGTAGAAGCTATTATAATATAAGCCTACCTATCCGCAGATAATTTTAATTTAATAAATTTGATATAATTAATTTAATTTTAAAAAAATTAATAAAAAATGAAATTAATATATTTATATTAAAATTATGAAAAGACTATTCATAATCTTTGATTAAAAAATAAAAATAAAAAAAATTCACTTCTCCCTTTGTAATCCATATTTAAAAGTTTAGTTGGACTTAATATGACCCAAAATATTGCATTTAAAAAATAAAAATAAAAAACCAAAAATAAATTTGTTTCATTTATTAAGTCGACTTCCTTTGGAATCATTTGAAAACAGTAGCGATAGTTGTCCAAGTCTGCGCCTCGAGTAAAACAAAAGGACCCTTCGGAATCTTTTGCAAAGTAAAGGTAAGATTGAGATGCCCATTATCATTTACAGTGCAGTTGTGTTTATCATTCAGATACACATTAAATTGACAGTCACATAGACAGTCGAGAAGAAATGCATTCGACTTTCACAGACAGGTCGCACAGAGGCAAAGGCCGAGAAATCATATATTAAGAACACATTCAATTTCTTTCGGAACAGGCAACCGTTCGTCCGAATCCTCCTCCTTTCAATCCACTGTTAGATCGGCGGAGCACTTCTCAAAATATGGGTGTAACTTTGGACAAAATTAGTCGTGGCAAATGGGGCGGTTGGATAGCGCCAGTGGGCGTACTCTTGAATTTATTGCCTCTAATGACTGCTCAATAAGGTATGTACTGATGGAACCTTCAAACTCGAAGAAATGGCTCATGAGTGCGGTCTTACTTGTTGGATTATTTCTGTTTTGTCTACTTTTGAGAATCGTCATTTTATATCTTGTTTTTATGATATTCATGGAGCATTTTTTTTACATATTTCGTTGACAAAGTGGTGTTTTATTAAGTAATTTCTGGTCGTGTGGAAGGATTTTTGAGTATCGACTGCGGACGAAAAACAAATCGAACTGGAGAAAACAATATAAAATGGGTGACTAATGCTAACTACATAGACGTGGGTCAGACAGGAGAGATCGGGAACGCATCTGCTTCCGGCTCTTACTTGCACACTCTAAGAGTTTTCCCAAAGCCTCTCAACAAGTCTTGCTATCAGTTGCCTGTGCTCCCTAATGTGCCTTACCTCTTAAGATTGTGGTTTGCCGTTGGAAATTACAGTGGATTCAAACAACTCCCAAGCTTCGCTTTCTCTATTGAGACACTCGGTATGTTAACTATGGGAAACGTAACGATATCAAAAAGAGAGAAACCAGTTTATAATGAAACAGTATTTGTTAGTTCTGGCAGAGTGCTGTACATTTGTTTGATCAGAACCTCTGAGCCAGACGATCCCTTTATCTCTGCTATCGAAATGAGGACGCTCCAACAAGGCATGTATGGACAGGCTAAGCCAGGAACAATGTTGATGTCACTATGGAGATATAATGTTGGTGGAAATTCTACTCTTAGGTGAATATTTTGAACTGTATATATTTACCTATGGAAATATAAGCGTCAAAATTAACCAAGTAGTGGTGATGATATTTTTTAATAGAAATCTAAGTCATAATTAACCATCTAGTCGTGTCGATATTCATTGTAATCCGGTATCCTACGGTCAGTTATAAATTTATATCTTTTCACTGCAATTAGAAAATGTGTATCTATACCACCGATACCACATGCACAAATGAAGTTTGATCTGTGAGAACCAATTTTGATGCAGTAATGTTCAGCAGTTGTGATATTTTTTTTGTACTGACTGAGTTGAATGGCTTTGTATGGTTAATAAAACAGGTATCCTGAAGACAAGTTCGACCGGATCTGGACATATCAATCATTATTAACTGTTTCTAATAAAATTTCTGTACGGTTCGTAAGTTGTGAAGAGCCCATTTCAACAAACAAGACCAAGGAATTTCCTCCCACTGCTGTGATGCAAACGGCGGGGGTTAGTATGGAGACGGAGTTTCCTTTCACTGTAGGATCGACCGCTGGTCACAACTTATTACTGCTGTTATATTTTGCAGAGATCGAGAAGCTAAATATGTCTCAATTGAGATCTTTTTACGTGACAATAAATGATGAAAAACGGTCTGAAGCCATTACTTCTCTGAGCAATTATTCTACCCTGGAGCGAACATTCATATCCAATGAAACAGATGACTTCCACTTTTCCTTGGTGAGCACTAGTGACGCTACCAGTGATCCCATAATCAACGCTTTTGAGACTTACAAAATAGTTGACACCCAACAGGCAACATACGCACAAGATCGTAAGTTACCTCACTGGCCTTTTGAGACTGGAATTGTTGATATTAAGATTCAATTTCTAACCTAGTTTTAATAATGCAGTTAAAGCTCTTAAGGCTATCAAAAGCAGGTTCGGCTTAAAAGATTGGAGATCCGATCCTTGCTTTTTTATCCAGTGGAAAGGAATTGTCTGTAAAAATAAAATTTCGCCCATCAGAATTTCGGAAATGTAAGTTCAATTCTTCCACTTGTTTACGGTTGAAATCATAAAACTGATAAGATTCATAGGTGAATTCTTTTGTTGATCAAACTCGTATCATTGCCAGCGATTTTTCAGGAATGAATCTTAGAGGACTGGTGCCTAAGGACATTGGGCAGTTGACGGCATTAGTTAAAGTGTAAGCAGAATTTGACTTTTTTTCAGTTGAAGTGTAAGCAGAATTTGAATTCAAAGAAATCGAGGCTTATGGATGGGAAACATAGTTTTTGTTTGAATATTATATCATAATCATCTGTGCAGTACTTATCTATTTGTGTTGAATTTAACAGGTCGCTTGATAATAATCATTTAATGGGGCCATTGCCAAATTTCTCCAGTTTAACTATGTTGGAGAGACTGTAAGTTTCTTTTCAACATTAGCATTGAACCTATGCATTTTCCGGAAACCAAAATTTACTTTGCTAATTGTGTAGATATCTACAAAACAACAACTTGAGCGGTACTCTTCCAGACTGGCTAAGCGAACTGAAAAATCTAAAAGAGTTGTACGTCTCTCTCTTTCTTCCTTTCCTATTTATCTTTTCACAAATCTTGTTGAGAGTTAAATGGAATTAATTGATCTAAATTTTATAAGGTAATGTGTTTTTTTTTCACAGAAATATAGAAAATAATAATTTCAGTGGTGTAATTCCCGCCCAACTTCTCAATGGTTCATTGAAATTCAGGTAAGCGTATCCTATTTTATATTTCTTATGTTTGAAACAAATCTAGTTTGAGGTTCATAAGTTTCCTTGCTATTTACTATTAACGAAATGTCATAGGCAATAATAATCAATCCAGTTCAGATTTTAATTAATATTACTGGTGGACGTTCAAAATGAATATCTTTCTTTGGTATGTTGCAGTTACTGTGGGAACCGCGACTTATCTATGCATAAGGGGGAATGCATTCTACATAATACAACGAAGATTAAATTGAAGGTTATCCTCGGATTAACGGTCAGCACAATTCTAGCTATCGCTTTAGCGTTGATAGTGGCTATCCTTGTGTATCGCAATAAATTAAGGAGAAAAAAACAGGGTGCTGCCAACGAAGGAAGTGGGCTGGGAAAGGAACGAAGATCTTTCTCGTCCCAAGGTTAGGAAATTTATAATAATATGAAACATAGTGGTAGTCCACTCTTAAATGAAATTAGCTTAGAATGATTTTTGTGCTTTTACTCCCACTAACTTTACCTCCACTCAATGGATTGCAGACTACTCAATGGTTATGGTGCCAAATCCAACGAAGTCTCGTGCCTTCACTCTGGAAGAGATGATAGTGGCAACACAAACCTTTAGTCGGGAGATCGGACGAGGGGGATTTGGATCGGTGTTTTTAGGCAAATTACCCCAAGGGAGTTCATGAGTTCTTGAATGAGGTGATTCTCACAGTTCTCGCAACAGGGAGTTCATGAGTTCTTGAATGAGGTGATTCTCATAGATTTCTTCAATCCTGTAATAAGGTTGAATTTGGATCGATGTAACAATGTCTAACCACACAGTTTTGGCTCCACTTATGAGTAGTATATGTACCTATCGTAAAATTCATGCGAGTGATTTTGCCTTATGAACAGGTTGATCTTCTTTCCAGAATCCATCATATAAGAACTTGGTATCTTTATTGGGCTATTGTAACAAATCAAAAGAAGTTATGCTTATCTACGAGTACATGTCAGGAGGATCGCTAAGGGATCACCTTTATGGTAAATTATATTGATGAGAGATGTTTGCTTGAATCCATAGAATAGCCAAGGTAACCAACATGCATTTAGCTCTGTTATGTTTTTTCCAGGTCGTAGTGCACAACATTCCAAACTAAATTGGAGAACGAGGCTCAAAATAGCTTTAGATGCAGCACAAGGTAACTATTTCTCTTAATTACTTTGATCAGATCTTTATGATCTGAACACCGGTTATTAGATATTAAGACAAATAATGCGTAACCACATATCTCACGTTATTCACCTGTGGTTTCTACACAAGGACTGGAATACCTGCACGTAGGTTGTACCCCAAGGATAATTCACAGGGATATAAAGACCGCCAACATCCTTTTAGACGGCGATTTGAATGGAAAACTAGCAGATTTCGGTCTTTCAAGGATAACAATTGATGGGGAGGCTACTCATGTTACCACTGCAGTCAAAGGAACATTCGGATACCTCGATCCAGAGTATATAACTTACTCTCTTTGCATTAAAGAATATTCTTTATGTAATCCGAATTCATTTATATTACCGCCAAATTTTCCTTTTTTTATTTTTGGTCGTGGCAAACTTTCAATTAATTTTTAAGAGGACAGGGAATTTCATTTTTTTTATTCCACCGTAATAGATAGATCAGTTATCATTTTCTGAGGGGACACTTTCGCAGGTACTACAGCACTCAAATGTTGACAGAGAAGAGTGATGTTTATAGTTTTGGAGTGGTTCTGCTACAGATCATATCGGCAAGACCACCCATAGATAAAAAACTAGCTGAAGAGGAAGTAAACATCGTTCAATGGGTAAGGATCCCTATCAGCAATCATCCAAAATTAGAATATTTAACAGCGTTGACAATAGAATGTTTCGTAGTGCATCTTGGGGTAGACAATAACAATAATTATTGGCATATTTACAGGCAACACCGTATCTCCTAGAAATGGATGAAAATGCTGGAAAAATAACAGAAATCATAGACAATAGGCTGGGCGAAAGTTACGACATGAAATCCATGACTCTTGTTGCCAAAGTAGCCATGAGATGTGTTCAGGCGGGACGCTCTTCTAGACCGAGCATGAGTGAGGTAGTGGCAGAGCTCAAAGAGGCTATCAAACTTGTGGATTTGTTGGCCGGCCAAGTGGAATCGAGTGAACGCAAAGGAATGGAGTGGAGTGATGACAGCTCCAACATTTCTCAATTGGTTGATGCAAATCAAATGGAGATTGGCGTAGAAGTAAAACCTACAAGTCGTCACGATGACATACTTTTCTGATCTTAAAAATAATTGCC
>ML809471.1:237833-254385 GCA_009831015.1 Picea engelmannii | reverse complement strand
CCATTCATTTTGAGCACAAATACCCCTATCTTTCTCCCAAAGACGAAGTTTTTACAACATTTAGCTCAAAAATAATTAATTAATTAAATTAATTAAAATTTAATTAATTAAAAAAAACTAACTTAGACTCGACGGAATCCCGCAAGACTCAAGACATTGCCTAGCATGGTCATTTACAATGTTCCTAAAAGGTTACTCATTGAATGAGATCATCAGAGCGCCTTCCACCACTTTGGAGGAAGCCTGGGAGGGAAAAACTCCGGAGAGTTAACCTGACTAGTTAGGCCACATTAACCCTCCTGAGATTAAAAAACCCCCGATGAAAGGAACTCCCCTGATGTCAACATCCAAGGTACCTGACCTAACTATGATCCATGCAAACATTATTACATTATTACCCTCGCAGGGGTGCGGAGATCCCGTTTACAAAAATATAAGTGCCGGTGTTTAAAAACACCCAGTAGAACCCTGTTGTCTTCGACATAGATAATCTTCATGAAATGAGTTGACCTCCGTGCTAAACGAGCGGTCAACACAGGTTATCTGAGCTTCATCTTCCCCAAGTCACTTGAGATGTAAACTTTATGTTATCGTGCTTCTACAAGGCTTGTGGATCTCACTTTCCACTAGGTAAATGACTCTCTTGATCCATTTGTAGAACCATGAAATTTTAGGCACCTGTCGAGGATTTCCAAAATGACATTATCTCAAAACCTGTTATAATGATATCTCTTCTGTTGTATTTTTCTCATTTAGCAACTTTATTAGAGCCCAACAACTAGCTCTTTCAACGCCATTACTTCATCTCCAATTGATGAAGTACATGGTCATTTTCCTCCACAATCTAGAAACAGGTCTTGGCAAGGGGCTAGCCACTTGGAAGTTGAAACCTCACCAACTATGTTGCATCGAGTTTCAGAGGACATGGAGATGGGATGGGTTTTAGGGACAGCTGAAAGGTACTGCCAAATTTCCAAGGGATGGCAAAAAATATTTCAATTTATTATAAATAGTAAAAAATTTAAAAAATAGTAAAAAATTTAAAAAATAGTAAACAATTTAAAAAATAGTAAAAAATTTAAAAAATAGTAAACAATTTAAAAAATAGTAAAAAATTTAAAAAATAGTAAAAATTTAAAAGCAGAGATTCTAAAACATCTTTTTCCAAGGAAAACTTCACGGGATCCCCCCTCTTCCCTGGAATATTTAGATGGAGGGTTGCTCAACCACCAGCCATAAGAGCAGCTGGTAACCAGTGGGACTCAGCCGGACTAGAACCAGGAAACTCACGGCAAACTCTGCCTTGGAACTGTTAATTTCTTTAAAAACAGTGCCTAGATAAATGAGATCAGATCTGGTTTATACTATTGGAATTATTTAACCATTTAATGCAGTGGAACTTTTAAAAAAACAAAATCACACATGGACAAATATTTTTCTGCTCATTCAAAATAACTTCAGAACTTACAGGAGTTCCCGTACTTGGGAAAATGGCTCTGAGAAAGAAAACCACAAACACCCTGCAAACCTGATAAATCACAACACCTTGATCTGCATGCAGCTGATATGTTGTGGCTGTCCGTTTGGATCTGTATGGCCTGTATGGATCTGTTGTATGACTGATTCTGCTGCTCACACGTGCGGCCCAGTCTACTGTTGTTCCACTGTTGTACAGATCCGTACGGCTGTACGGATATGCTGTATGGCCCTATGTGCTGCCTTGATTTGTGTGCAGATGTTGCTGCCCTGTTCTCTCACCTAATTGCTCACTGTGAATAATCAATGTGTGTCATGACTCCTCCCTTTGCTGTCCTTTTATAACAATGAATTGGACTAAATCCCTAATCTCAACAGATGAGATTAAATCTCACTATCCCGTTAGATCAATGGCTCACATTTAATTTAAGTCACTAGTGCCAAAACTTAGGCACTTTATTAAATTAAACTCACTTCTAAAAAGACATTCACGTTATTAATTAATTAATAAAGTGAACTCCCAAAAAGCATAGGAGTCATTAAATGACGATTTCCACAAGTTAGACACCCCTTGTAAAAGTACATGTCTGAGCTACAGTCATCAACACTCCCTCTTAGCGAGGAAGGTATTCTCCACCACTCCAAGCTGTCTCAAAAGAAAACAAACTTCCCTTTCACCAGGGTATTGGTGAGTATGTGTGCCAACTGCTCATCTGTCGGAATGTACTGGAGCTTGACTGTTGCCTTCAGGACCTTGTCTCTAATGAAGTGGTATCCGATCTCAATGTGCTTCGACCTGTCATGAAACACTGGATCCTCCAAGAGTTTTATGCAACTCTGGTTGTCATAGTGAATCACTGTAGGCTCCAACTCCTGATCAAATAGTCCTGTGAGTAGCTTGCGAAGCCAAATGGCTTCACAACTAGCTAAGCTCGCTGACATGTACTCAACTTCTGCTAAACTAAGTGCTACTGAGACATGTTTCCTACTGAACCAGGAAATCACTGCTGACCCCAAGTTGAAACAACACCTTGAAGTGCTCTTCCCATCTGTATCACTACATGCCCAGTCTGAATCTGAATAGCCCTACAACTTCACCCCATCTCCACCAAGGTACCTCAAGCCATATCCAACTATGCACTGCAAATATCTGAGCACGTGCTTTGCTGTTATCCAATGAACCTGCCTCGACTCCACCACGTACTGACTCAAGGTGTTAACAACAAAGCAAATGTTTGGTCGAGTGTTGACTAGATGCATCAATGAGTCAATCAACTGCCTGTACTGCCTAGAATCTACCAACTTTGAATTTGAAGAATCCACCTTCTTCAGGTTGGTCACCATTAGAGTGGCCATTGGTCTATTGTCCTCCATCCTGAATCTCTTTGGGATCTCTAAGATGTACTTCCCCTGTCCAAGGAAGATCTCGCCCGACCTCTGCCAAACCTCTAGTCCCAGAAAGTAGTGAATCAACCCAATGTCCTTCATCTCAAATTCTGACGCCAAGTCTGACTTGCATCCTGTAATCGGCTTCTCTTCCCCTGTCAGAATTAGATCATCCACATAGAGCACCAAGATGAGGGGCTCGGATCCAACAAGCAAGAAATACGGGTTGGGACCTGCCTCACTCTTGGTGAAGCCCATGCTCTGCAAATAGATGTCAATCCTGAAGTACCAAGCCCTCGAGGCATGTTTGAGTCCATACAGAGATTTCTTAAGCCTGCATACATATGAATCTCTGTCATGAACCTCAAACCCCTATGGTTGCTCGATGTAGACCTCTTCTTCAATGATCTCGTTGACGAAGGTTGTCTTCACGTCCATCTAGTGGATCCTCCATCCCATCTCTGAAGCCATAGAAATCAGTACTTGGATAGTGGAGTATCTAGCTACAAGAGAAAAAGTCTCCTCATAGTCTACTCCCTCTTTCTGAGAGAATCCTCCGAGCCACGAATCTCGCCTTGTACTTATCCACACTACCATATGTTGCATGCTTGATCTTGTACAAACATCTGGAGGTCACCACTGACTTTCCCACTGGTCTCAGTACAATCTCCCAGACATCATTCTTCATGATGGAGTTGTGCTCCTCCACCATGGCATCTCTCCAAACCTATTGGTTGGATGCTTCCTCAAAGTTGGAAGGCTATGAGTTTATGATGTTCGTCATCAAAGCCATATAAGTCGAAAACTTCTATGAAGGCCTGCTCTCCCTGAATGTGGTCCTGGGAGCCTCAACATGCTCCTGAGCATCTCTCAAAGTCTGCTCAAACCACCTAGGCCTCCTGGCTGACTTGGAGGGAACCAACTGCTCCTCCTCCCCTAAAGGTTGGCCCTCTGCACTAGAAGTCTTTTTGCTCTGTTCATCCTTAGGATCCACCTGTTGTGTATCCTCTGCAACTGTAGGAATCTCATGAGATTTCCTTGATGCCAAGTTCTCCTTGAACTTGACATCTCGGCTCACAATTATCTTTCGCAGATCTGGCAAAAAGACTTTGTAAGCCTCTGAATCCTTCTTGTATCCTACTACGATGCACTTCTGACCCAAGGGCTCCAACTTTGTCCTCTTCTCCACGGGAATGTGAATGTAGACTAGACAACCAAAAATCTTGAGATGTCTTATCTCAAGTCTAACACCTGTGAATGCTTCCTCCGAGATCTTCTCTTCCAGTATTCTGTGAGGGCTCTTGTTCTGCAAGTACACAGTTGTGTTGCATGCTTCAACTCATAGAACCATGGGCAGATTCTAATCATGGATCATGGCCTTTGGTGCACTAACAATAGACCAGTTCTTCCTCTCTACAACTCCATTCTGTTGCAGGTTGTAGGCCACAGTATTCTCCCTCTTGATCACTGCCTCCTTGCAGAAATCTCTGAACTCATTGGAGGTATACTCACCCCCCGTTGTCTGTCCTCGACACCTTGATCTTCTTCCCTGTCAAGTTCTCCACATGAGCTTTGAACTCCTTGAACTTATTGAAAACCTCATCCTTGGTTCTCATGAAGTAGATCTAGGTCTTCATAGAGAAATCATCAATGAAGGTTACATAATAAGATGCACCCTTCACTAAAGAAACTGACATAAGCTTGCAAACATCAAAATGTATCAGATCCAAAATCCCTTTGGATCGAGTCTCACTGCTAGGAAATGAAGCCTTGACATTTTTTCCAAGAGCACAACCTCTGCACACCCCCTACTACTCCAAACTGAAGTCTGGAAGTACGATGACCATCTCCCTCAATATGGGTAGTGCTCTGTGATGTAGATGTCCCATCCTCCTGTGCCACAACTCGCACAGATTCTCATTGTTGTGCACAAATGCCTGAACAAGCTTGCCCTAAACCCTGTACAAGTTCCCTTCCTTGACTCCAATCCTCATGGCAGTGTCGGGACTGGCTCCCTCTGGGTAGATGAACACTTGCCCCCTATGGAAAGTAACTGCATAAACTTTGTCCTCCATGACTGAGATGGACAAAAGGTTCTTCTTCAGACCAGGTACATAGAGTACCTCCTAAGCATCAAAGGATCCTCCTAACTCAAGCCAGAACTGAACTGTCCCCTGACCCTGCACTGCATACTTGGCATCATCACCAAGTTCTACGTGGACCTCTGAGTTTTCCTCTGATAATATGTTGAACAACTCTCGAGCTTTCGTCATGTGGCAAGAGGCACCACTGTCCAGGTACCAAGCACTCCTAGCAATAGTGTTGGTCAAATGGCAAGAAACTAGGGAAAAATCTCTCTCGAACTTTGTTGCAAGTTCACTCCACTGAGTCTCTGATGTGGCTGCTACTTGTTGTGTCTTTCCTCTGCCTTTCTTTTTCTCTGCACATTGAGAAGCATAGTGACCTTTCTTGTGAAAAACATAGCACTTGAGCTTGCTCAGGTCCCTCTTTTGTCTAGACTGTTGTCCCTCTCCCTGATTGTTACCTTTCTTGATGAAGCATTTACGTTTTCCTTCTTAGCCTTATTGATTAAGGCCAAGTTCTCATCAGCTCCTCCTTGCTTGTTGGATCTAGACTCTTCCCGAGTCTCCTCCTGAATATAGTCATCCCATAATCTCTGTCGATCTGGGAGGTTCTCCTGTGCACAAATCCCCTTTACAAACGGTTCCCATGACTTGGTGAACCCGTTCAAGGCTACATTCACTAGCTCTACATCCAAGATCTTTTCTCCAACATTTTCAAGTTGATCACGGATCTGTGTGATCCTCGTAAGGTAGCTAGTAACATTGTCGAATCTGTTCATCCGGCAATCTCTAAGCTTGTTCTTCAGGACCATTTTTTGGTTCAAGTTGTCACTCTGAAAGAGACCAACCAGGGCATCAACATGTCCTTTGCTTTGGTCTTTTCTGCTACATGAGGGATCAGGTGATCCTTCACAGCTTCTAGTATCACCCTCTGTGCCTTTATGTCCTTCCTCTCCTCAACTACCTTTTCTGCAGGATCTGTTGGCTCTAGAAGGACCTTATCTACATTCTTCCACAAGTCATGCTCTTTCAAGATCAAGATGACTCTTGCCTTCCAAGGCAAGAAATTCGAAGCCCCATCAAGCATGTCCTCGAACCTGACACTACCATTTGACATGGATGTCATGTGCTTAGTCCTTCAAGCACACTGCTATTGAGACCTCTGAATCTGAAAATTTTGCACTCGACAACTAATTTTGATTTTCTCTTAGAGCAATGGCTCTAATACCATGTTAATTTCTTTAAAAACAGTGCCTAGATAAATGAGATCAGATCTGATTTATACTACTGGAATTATTTAACCATTTAATGCAACAAAAATTTGAGAAAAACAAAATCACACATGGACAATTATTTTTTTGCTCTTCAAGATTAGTTCTTCATTCAAAATAACTTCAGAACTTACAAGAGCTCCCATACTCAGGAAAATGGCTCTAAGAAAGAAAACCACAAACATCCTGCAAACCTGATAAATCACAGTGCCTCGATCTGCGTGCATCTGATCTATTGAGGTTGTTCGTACAGATCTATACGGACCTGTTGTATGACCAATTCTACTGTTGAAATTAATTTTGCAACTCACACGTGCGGTCCAGTCTACTGTTGTTTGACTATTGTAGGGCTGTACGGATCTATTGTACGGCCCTATGTGTTGCCTCAATCTGCATGCTTCCTCAATTTGTGTGCATCTGTTGCTTCCCTGTTCTCTCCTCGCCTAATTACTCACTCACTGTGAATAATCAATGTGTGTCATGACTCCTCCCTTTATTGTCCTTTTATAACATTGAATTAGGTCAAATACCTAATCTCAATGGACGAGATTAAATCTCACTATCCCGTTAGATCAATGGCTCACATTTAATTTAAGTCACTAGTGCCAAAACTTAGGCACTTTATTAAATTAAACTCACTTTATAAAAAGACGTTCACTTTATTAATTAATTAATAAAGTGAACTCCCAAAAAGCATAGGAGTCATTAAATGACGATTTCCACAAGTTAGACACCCCTTGTGGAAATACATATATGAGCTACAGTCATCAACAGGAACAGTTCACTTGAACCAATTAAGCTAACCCACTAGGCTCTAGATTCTAGAACATAGGACTATAATACAACTCAATAAAAGTAGCAATCCTTAAAACAGTAGATTCAAAAGACCTTGTTTGTATAAACATTAAAACTCTGGAAAAGAAAAAGAGTAAAGATAGGGTACAAGAACCTTCCAAACATGGGAGTCAAAACTGTCGTTGTGATTATCCCCCATTACAAAAGCACACTACATAGCATTCCAACATGCACTGCATAGATATTGTTTGTCATGGCTTGAATATCAAACCAATGAGAGAATACTCTTTTGGAGGGAAACAGTGCCACATGGGTGCCAGTTTGGAAAGAGGACCTCCAAATGTTCCCCAAACCATCAAGGGACACATCCCAAACCTCCCCTTCTTGGGAAACATCTAGGGGACATGGGAGATGTCCCCTTCCAAACGAGAATTTCCCCATGTAGTCCTCAAGTCCCTAGAGACAGGAAAACACAAGATACACATCCCCTAGGGGTGGGGATGGATTCTCATGCTACATTGCTCACCAATTAACAGTTCAAATCTTCAAACTTGTTTAATTTAAAGCTTTAGCTTAATGTTATTTCCCAAACAAAATTCAAGACCAACTCCAAAAGACCAATAATGACCACAAATCATAAGCCTCTTTTTTAAAAAACCAGGGTTCAAATCCTCTTATTATCCTAGGACATGATCCAAGGTTCAAATCCTCTTATTATCCTAGGACATGGTCCAGGGTTCAAATCCTCTTATTATCCAGGGTTCAAATTCTTTCTAGAAATATTTCATTTTCAACCATTTGCTTGCATGAGGAAGTTGTCCATGCCTACCCACTTTATATATTTTCCTAGCTCCTTTGTGGCATAACTCTCTTTTGTCTAAAGAATCGTATCTCCTTTAGCACTGTGTGCATGTTATGAATTTTAAGGAGGATAAATTAGAACAATGTGCATTGAGTAGACATTTTAGGGGAATTCTAAGTGGATTTCCACTAAGATCCAATATAATTCATGATGTCCCATGGCCATGTAATTGAGCATGAGGGGTTACTTGTCCTAATGATATATATGTTTCTTCTTTCTACTCCTCATGTGAAAAATAGTTTATGCTTCTTTTGCATTTGTTCCTTAAATGTAAATAAAAGAATTCTTCTTTCAAATTATCATACTTTTCTATCGGAGATTTGGTGCACATTACTTATCATGGCAACATGTGAGGTAACAACATCGAATTAGGTGTATGAGGGAGAACCAACCCTAATTCTAATTGCATTATGATGTTGCCTCTCCTTGAGTATAAAGGGTTCCCTAGCACTAAAGGAGGCATATTGTCCTCCAAGTCATATTGAGGCATAATCATGTGTTGGGTAAGGCAAAAACACATGGCACTAGCCCATGGATTTGGTACTCAGCATATCATGGGGAGATTTGGGAGCTAGCCATATGACTTATAAAAACAATGCATGACTTGTCCTCTACACATATTGTACATGGCTTGATTGCCATATATCCATGTTGAGTAGAGTCTAGCATACATATATACATCTATGTATTGAATGTCATTGTGTTGCAGGAATATGCAGGGAGTTGGCCTTCTAATTGCAACAACATTACTTAATACCATACATGTATGAAAGAGCGAGCTATAGCACCTATATTCATAGGAAGTGGAGTACCACCCTATAAATCAGTGTCTTAAACTATTTTTTAAGTCTTCTATACTATGGGTCATATTTACCAAGTTCGAAATCAAATTTGAATACCGATAGGGTATTATAAGGAAAAAAAAGTATGGGAAAAATCCAGTATGGAAAAATTTCGGATGTATACTTCTCACTAATACAAAAAACATGCAATTTCTTCAAAATTTTAAAAAATCAAAAAATGCAAAATCTAGATAGTCAAGACTAAAGTATTCCGAATTTTTGGTGAATTTCAATAATAAAATTCAGAATTGATTCAGTTCAATTCAATCAACGATTCGTTGACCATACTGAATCCAAACAGAGGCAAATGATTCAGCCAATCTGAATTTTTGGCAAATTTCCGTACTAGAAGTTGTGATTCACCCAAAATTTGGTAACTGTTTTTACAGAAATTGTACTTGTGCAAAGCCCTCCACAAGATCTCAAATCTTGTGTAACTGTGGAAGAATCTACCATTGTCGCCTAATTTTAGTGATGGAAGAGTTCCACCGCAAGGGAGGCTTCCCTGGTGACCTCAAGGAATCAAATAGCAAGATTAGCCAAGCCTACAGCGCCCTATCTTGGTCACCTGTTAGTTAGGTCTAGGTCTAGGAAAGGGATAAAAGATAACAAGGTGATTGTTGAACCTGTATGAGACAAAAAAAAAATTGCAGCATAATATAGACAATTACCAAGTTATAGACTGCAATAATGACCTCTTAGACACTAGACAAATGAATAAATGCTATGGCTGTTGCAAATTAAAGCAGTAAGCTAGTTTTATAACAGCAATTAAAACTTTGCAAAAACAGCAAATAAAAGTACTCAGAAATATAGCAATTCACCATGAAAAGTAAGCATTCAACAAGTATATTATTATCCAACTGCTAGAAGTGTTTTCTGAACAAGTTAAGCCACTTATAAATGGGTGTATGCAGCAATTTTGAGTCATTTTCAGTGTCTGTAGCAAACTTTTATAACAGCAGCAATAAATATTGATAGTTTGCTAGAGTTAGGGTTAGAAAGGTTAGTAAATTTTTGAGAGAGAGAGAATATTGATTTTAATAACTACTTCAACCACAAGAACACCTCTAGACTAGTGTTGTTGTCCTTTAGGGCTGATGGAGTCACAAATGCATTAGCTTGAAGAATGAACTAGATGCAACAAGAAAGGTAAGGTCTAAACCCTAAGGTGCAAACACACTTGGGCCTTAGGGTTTAGACTTGAGGAAAGAGGTACCTAGGGTGCAAACACACTTGGGCCCTAGGTGTCGTTTTTTCCTTCTTCTAGCTTCACTTAGGTCAAAGATCAAAGGCTAGGGTTAAAACCCTAAAGTGCAAGTACTTTTGGGCCTTAGGCTTTTAACCCTAGCAAACAATGCTTCACAAACTTGGACAATAGAAACTTTATGAAGGATAGAAACACTTATGTCTCCTTCTTAGGGTTTCAACAAGACAAAGAAATTTGCTACAAGATAGCAATTTTACACCTTTAACATTAGCTATGTTGCATTGGCTTTGGGGACGGGGGGACGAGTTTCCGGGACGACTAGAGCACACCCCAAAATTTTCCAAGGGACAGCAGGTCGGGGACGGCAATAATATATATATTATTTATATATATATATAGAAAAATAATAAATATTCAAAAAAATTAAAATATTTAAATTTATTTAAAATTCAGTGATTCACCATATGCATATGCCATAAACATGAATGATAAATATTAAATATAAAACATTGAAATAATTTAATGAGCATTGAACTAGTAGACATTGTCTAATCATCATTGTCATTTGTCCATTATTAGGACTCAAAAAATAAGCATACATTGTCTAACCATCACTGTCATTTGTCCATTGTTAGGACTCAAAAATAAACATACATTCCAAAGGTCCAAAACTTGTTTCTACAGTTAAACTTAAAGTCTTATTACATAGTCTAAAGTTTAACTTTAAATTCACAAAAGTCAAAGTACTACTAATTAGATTCTAAAGTTGCTAGCTTCATAAGCCCGAGCAATTTCGGCTTTTTGTTCATGTGAACAAATGCATGACTTAACGGCAGACTGAGAGTCACCTAATAGATGATGATATGCTCTTTGGCAATTTCCTCTAAAACGGAGACCACAAACTTTGCACATCCATTGTTTGGAAAGATTTGGTTCATTCTCAAGTAGTGTCATGAACTTCAACAATGGATTTTCATTTTGCGCAGCTTCGCCTTGAACATTTTGTCCACCAGGTTGGCCTTTGAACATTTTGACCATTCATGGTAAATGACAAATGTTTAAACTCAAAGAAATGTGATTTTAAAGTTTTAAAATTTGCGTAGATGTTACAAGACCTTGCAAAGCAAAACAATGATAACTTCAAAATTCAAATTTTAGAATAACAAAAAATTTACAAGTTACAAACATAAACATTCTATACATCAATCATTCCAAAACTTAAATAGCATAATCAAATAAAATTTATTATTTAAACTTAAGACAATCACATATAAATTATAAATTATAATTATAATGATATGAATCTAATATCTATAATAGTAAGTGGTTAAGAAACTGAGATTCAAGAGTCAATAAAAGTTGATTAATAATTTAGGAGATTAGATATCCAAAGTTAGGAAAAACATGGATGATAGTCCAAAACTGCAAAATGCCAAAACAATACATAGTGTGGGTGCCAAATGGCTAAATGTCTCAAAATAACAAAAAAGGGAGTCCCTTACTCAATGCCCATACTAGCATGAAGGCTGAAGCTACTCATAAATTTAGACCTTCTACATTAAGACTATGCAAAAATGCATGAGCCTCACTGCCTTCTCTCTCATCATCATCAATGCCTTGCAATTGCAACTCAATGTCATCTAATGGTACATTTACCAATCCTGCATGGAGAGATGCACCATCCACCTCATCATCAATCTGGGAAGCATCCTCGGGATCTACATCCCACCGTGTTGTTGGTCCCTCTAGATATTCTAGCGTTTTCCTTGTAAGAAGGCGAAGACTACTATGCACATAAACTAGTTTCTCCGCTCTCTTAGAGGTAAGCCTATTCATCTTAATAGAGTGGATAAAACTATATGTGGACCAGTTCCTTTTTGCAGCTGAGGAACTAGCAACTTGAGATAGTAAACGCATAGCCAAAGTGCGAATTTCTGGAGCTTTGTCCCCATACATCCTCCACCATCCACTGAGACTTCTTTGTGCCATACCCAACAAATTTGCCTTTGCAGCAATAGAGAAAATGTTGTCATTGAACATTGCAAAGTCAAGAAAGTGTTCTCGAATTATGGTTGCTTGCTCAGGTGTGAACATCTTTTGTATGGCCTCAATAAACCCATGTTTCACCTCAGGATCATCTATTGGTGCAACTCTTCCATCTATTGGTGCAACTCTTCCTTCCCTCTCCACGTACCACTTTGGACTAAGTGCATAAGCGGCCATATGAAGAGGTGTGTTCAACTTGTTCCATCTCTTTTCTATCAACTTTTGGATTTCATTAAAGAACTCCAAAGTGGGGTCCCTCTGACGCATGATGGACTTGATCTTTCCGATCATGCTATCAATTGACTCGTATATTTCCCCAAGGTTAGGGGAATCTGAATCTGCATACTTTATTAGCTCCACTATTGGAGAGGTGAAAGAGACTATGTATTTCACATCAATCCACCAATCATCGTTCAACAACATCTGTCTTACCTTCTTTCCATGATCTGTTTTTTATTCCCCCCATGTAGACCACTCAGAACTAATAATAGTGGCCTTTCAGGCCTGCTGCACCTCTAGCACACGTTCAAGAAGAATGAAATAGGCGACATACATCGTATCTGTTGGTTTCAAGAACTGTTTCTTTGCATAAATCATGTAAATAGCTAGAGAGGCATGGTGGTTGCAAATGAACATTTGTGCCTCTCTTGCATCCAAAATAATGCGGGTGATCCAAGAATTATTTCCAATGTATTTGAGTGCATTGTTCAAAGCGTGCACACAACAAGGGGTCCAAAATATATGCTTGTACCTGCTTTGAATCATTAACCCCGCGGACCTACAAACTGGTGCAGCATCTGTGATAACTTGAACTACATTTGTAGGACCAATCTCTTCGATTGCATCCTTCAATACCTCAAACTGAAAAGCCGCATCCTTCATCTTTCCAGAACAATCAATTGCCCTCAAGAAATAGGGCCCTTTTGGAGAGGTGACAATGATGTTCAACAAAGGCCTTTGTTGAATATTTGTCCAACCATCCATGACGAGTCAACACCCATAAACAACCCATGATTTTCTAAGGCCTTCCATCAACCCTTGCATCTTTGAAACCCCTCTATCTAACAAGGTTGTCCTCATTTTATGGTAACCAAGGGGTTGAAATGATGGGCCAGCAACAAGTACTTTCCTTATCTCTTTGTAGAGGGGAGAACGAGTGGGCATTAAATGATATTCCATTAGCAAAGAAAAATTCAGCCACTGCATCATCTGCCTCCTTCTTGCGTTGTGTATTGAACATCTCTATGACAACAGTTTTCCTACTAGAAACAGTGTTACTAGAACCCCCTACTAAATCAACTTGATCATGGTCATGAGTTTCTCCATGAGAGAACTCCATTGAGCTAGGAACTCTCGGTTTTTTAAAAATGGAAGGGTTGTCGTCCTCTTCCTCTGCAAGAATAGTAACACCTGTGGCAGCCATGTGAAGTTTAGTCATTTCAATTTAATATCACCTGGAATAGCCAATAGATGATGATAAACTCTAGTGTAGCTGCCCTTAAATACATGATTGCAAAGGTTGCATAACCATTGCTCTAAGCCACCACTGTGTTTCCTCTTGTTTTGAGTGACCTTCTAGACAAATTGCAGCAAAGGTTTCTTGACATTTATGGCACTGGAAATAGAGTGTTTAGTGGACTTGGGAATTGTATTCGTAGGTCCTCTCATTTCAGATTTTGAGGATATTGAGAAGGGCTGTCCATCTGAAATATTTCGCAGATTTCATCAAATTACAAAATGAGTCATAAGTCATGACAAATTAAAATGTTAAAATTAAAAGTTTTAAAAGAGGCTTCAAAGTTCAGATTAATACTTAATTTTACATGATTTAAGAAGTTAATAATTAATATTTTAATTTATTCAGTTTATTAGTGTGAGCCTGTAACTGTAACTGTGAAGTTTACTGTTGTAGCCTGGAACTATAAATTTCAAATTTATATAGTTACAGCTACAACAATGACTGTAAATTAAATAATAAATTTTAATTTTAATATTTTATAATTAGTTACTAGCTTATTGTTGTTACTGTAAATTAAAATTTTAAATTAATATAATTATTAATATATTGCAGTTTACTAAATTAAAAGTTTATAAAATTATAATACACTACACAAATTGTAAAACACTTAATAAGTTATCAATAAATTATTAATTAACAATTACTATTATAATTTATTAATAAATATAAAATAATTATAAATTAAATTATAGTGTATACAAGACTGTAAATTAAATTATTAAAATTTAACTTTTAAGTGCACATTGTACAGTGTATATTATAATTTATTAAAATTATAAAATATGATATATTATATATATAGTCATATTAATAATTAAATTTTAATTTCTAATATATATAAATAATAATAAATTTAGTATTTAGTATATACTATATAACTAAAAATAAAAATTTAAAATACAACTAGACTACATGATAAATAAATAACATCACTAACTTAAAGTTTATAACTATAGTCTATAACTAAAAATTTAAAATAAAAACATTTCCCGTTCCGGCATACCTTTAAACTTTGACTGCAGGCGAAATTTCCCTCTTGAACTGGTGGTTGGACTGTGTACACTGTAAAGTTTAAACTCTTGTGCCGGAACGAAACTGTCCATGAAACTAGAAATCTGAAAAACCTTGTTGTAACTGGGCCCCTAAATAGTACAAACTATTTAAAACATTTGTTGGAAACAGGTGTGACCTCGACTGTGAGTGAGGTTGAGGGAGAATGGAACAGAAAGCTCGACTGTGAGGCGATGTGCAGAGAGTTGAGTGTGAGTGAGGGTGCAGGGGAATCGAACAAGAAATTCCACTGTGAGGCGGTGTGCAAAGAAATAAAGTGCGGGGAGTAGACTCAGTTAGTAAAAATCATTGTGTAGGGTTAAAACGCCTTTATGCACGGGCCGGTTATGTGGCACATGGATTTAGGCTTCTTTTTTTTTTATGAATTAGTTTGCGGATCCATCCCAATTTTTTCAAGGACGTCGATACGATACTCGAGAAGTCCTCGATTTGATCCAGGGACAGATTGGGGACGGCTTAAACGTCCCCAATGGAGTCCCCAACCAATTGGAAACGTTTCCTATCCCTTTAAAAGTCCTTAGTACGCGGGAACGCAAGGTACTTAGGTTTTTTTGGGGGGGACGAGGCCTTGTGCAACATAGAACATTAGCAACAACAACAAATTGTAGAAAATTACTTACTTCATCCAAGTAGCATGATCGTTCAAACCCTAATTGCAGAAAATACCCATCCAAGAGAGCAAACCATCCACAAAGAAACTCCTCCAAGCCTAGAGCGTGAGAGAATCGACAGACATGAGACTTCCTGTCTTCAACCTCAAATCCTTGGGGTTGCTCTATATACACTTTCTCTTCAATGACACCATTCAGAAAAGTTGTCTTCACATCCATCTGGTGTAATGTCCCCATTTTGGGACATTATAACATTACAACATTTCAGGGTGTTATGCCTACCCGAGTAGCCAGAAGCAGTTTATTTGGGCCCAACTTGTATCGTTCATCATCAGGATCCATTCCGCACAACTGGGCTTTGGTTTCGTTGCATTCCAACGATTTCCGTAATTTTGAGTTATTATGGGTCATATCTTAATTAAATTCACTAAGAAGGTCATAATGGGCATATTACTTGGTGAAACCTCTTAATGTAATAGCTCATCGGAATCGAGAGGAAGAGCATTACAGGATAAGATGATGAGACGTGACTTTTAGTGGCCGAAGAAGCCATCAGGATGGATAAATCACTTTTTAGAGGCAAAATGGTTAATTAATTAATTAATTAAGTGATTTAATCAAGGAATAATAAAATAAAGTAAAAGTCACTTGGAGGGAAAAGGTCAACAACGAATTAGGGTTTCGGGAAGCTATAAAGGAAGGGTAATGCAACCTAATTCAGGATGCATTGTTATGATTTGATGTTGAGAGTTCCCAGAGGAGGAGGAGAGCTGACCTTACTGTTTTGTGGATTTCTGGAGGAAACCACCACCATTGATCGGTTTCGGTGTTGAGAGACACACCCTAGCCCATCGAAGATACCATCCAGGTATTTCACCGTACTTTTCAGGAGTATCCATTGCAGAGTGCGTAGCTCAGCCAGTGAGGGCGCAAGCTAGTTTGAGGGTTTGGAGAGCTGCACAAGACCCGTATCCAGATTGCAGTTTCCTTCCAACCCATTTGAGATCCAGCCAGGGCGCTTCTATTGAGCCATCTATCATCAGATTATGACGGTGGAATCTTCCAGATCGACTCATTCAGCCATTTAGGGCGCAGCTCTTCCGAACAGACATTTGGTGTTGCATGCAGAGTTTCAGAGCAGATCCGGACAAATCCTTCCGACCCATTTCCTTATTTGGCTAGACGATCGTTTTGAGCCATATAGCGGCAGATTCCGTTGGTGGAATCCTTTTGGGAGCATCCAGTGCTCTAGGAGGGGCGCAAACCCCCCAGGGGTCCAGATCCAGTGCCTTAGAGACCAGATCCGAGATCCGACACTCATCCATTTCAGTCTAGAGGCCAGGGCGCTTCTATTGGAGCAGTTTCCGGCGCATTCCGAC
>ML809471.1:171305-222955 GCA_009831015.1 Picea engelmannii | reverse complement strand
TAAACACATGGATGCATTAAATGCTGATCATAACGCTAAGGAATAATTGTCACAGATCTGATATCAACACTGATATGTATTTCCAGCACTTCCAAACAAATTATAAATGTCGTATTCATGTCGCATGGCTGGTTGAGTTTAAATTTAAGTAAACTAGAGATTGGTCTGTTGAACTCATGTTTTTCAGTGCAAATAGATTGCTAATAACTCCTCACAGCAAATTGGTAAATTCAATCTTGATCATCTCTCTTGGACGAATAAGTAAATGATGGAATTTTCATGAGTTCAATTTGCTAAAGTTGCTAAATCTGCAATCTGGAAATAATATCTTAATTCTGGAAATGAAATGTTAACAAGAAACTTTGACGGTATACCCAGTGTTGATGAAATTCAGATCATAAGATGCTATCAATTGCATTTGATTTGTTGATGTAAATGTTTGCTCATGAGAAGTCTCTATAATTCTGGATACATCTTAAAGTGAAATCTGCAACCTAAAACAAACCTCACAGTCAAGTGGATGACTCTCTTGGCTCAATACCGTATGAATGGTTCACATATTCTCTGAAGTATAAATCTGTAATTTAGCATTTGAGAGCTATCTTGTGATCAGATTGAGTGAATCAGCTAATATTTCTTCACATTGCATTTGTCACAATTTATTTCATTTTTCCAGCATTTTTTGGGATAACTTTGGAGCAAGATCACTCTTGATGTCATGTCTTAAATCCACATATCTCTTCACGTTTAAAGTTTAAGCTACTGATAATAATTCTTGAACTTGGAAATTCTATGTGACATTTGGCATATGTGATCCACATTCACACTTTGGGATTAATCCAACAATTCATTTGCACACTGTCTCACTATCTTCCCATCATTTTAAGGACAATTTGATTGATCGTTTAATCACTTGAGTAATCAACCTAAGCTAATTGACCTCTCACTGCTATGTCGAGATTGGCTAGATTGACCATAGGGATTCCCCCCTAGACTAGGATAGTTTCCTTTCCTTGAGTCTGAAGAATGGGGCAAAGCCACCAAGGTGAGAATGTGTAGTTTCCTTTCCTTGAGTCTGAAGAATGGGGCAAAGCCACCGAGGTGAGAGTGTGTGGCTTACCTAAGAGTTGCCTCTAGGCTCTCGCGTTGAGGTTAGGACTTTTCCTCCTAGGTGAAATTTTGGGCAGTAACACTACAGTCAGTTCAAAAGGTAATTAACCATATCTAACATTTTGCCTGCAGCAATTTTTTTTTTTAAATGACCCGTTTGTTAAGGAAGTGGGCTCTAAGCACTTGCACCCGGCCTTGTCCTTGTCCATTGAGATTTGACGAGTTGTGGTTTAGTGGTTGGAATGGAGCACCACCATGAAAACAGCTCAGGTTCAAACCCCAGTGGGTGTAGAACCCTCATGTGCATGAGGGAAGGTGTTGGACCTCCCAAAGAGGGCTTAACATGTGTCGTGTGCAACAAGCCATATTGGTTTAAGTAGACGTCAATAGGATACTTTATTCTTTATCCTTTTACCACATTTGTATGCTGTCTGTCAAGGGCGTTGGAACTTCCACCCAATCTCGGAGATGGTAGTTAAATCCTATTGATCATATGAACATGACAACATGTCTTGGAGGGTTTGTAAACCCGAATATAAGCACTTGACATTGCCTGCAGAGTTTCATTATTCCATGTATTGAAGGATTACTGTATACATGGTCTCTCGTTTTGATGTAATTTGTTTTGATTTAATGACCTGGCTAGTATTTTTGCATTTTACCGCCTTGATTCTATTTGTTATTTGATTACCCGGCATTTGGGTTTCAAAATTATGCTTTAAATCGACTGAAACTAATGAGAATTAGCCTACCTATATAATACCGGGTACCCTTACTCTGCCTTAATTACATTCTACTGATAATTACACATTTATCTTGGTGTATAGCTGTATGTTTCAGGTCATGAATAACATATTATCTTATTGAAAATGAATTCAGCGGTGAAGAAATAAAGAAAGTACCTGAGAAAGAGCGAGGCGAAGGGAGGAAAGAAGGGAGGTCAAGCTCCCAGCAACCTCACAGGCATCCTTCTCGACGATCTCTAACGCCATTACTAGATCAGGAGGAGCTTTTGAAGGCAGCAAGACTTCATTCCCCAGTTCTTGTTCCACGCATGAGGTCTTATTATTTTCTTCGGGAATAGCAATGGCTTCTGCTCCTGCATTTCTGTCAATATTCTCCGCGCCTTCCCTGTCCATTTTTCGGTTTGTGGGTAAGACACTGCCTATATTGTCATGTTTTCCATATACCCAGATCGGCATATAGCAAGTGTAGGTGGACAAATCTCAAATCAACCTTCTAAGAATAATGAAATTTTAAAAATATTATGATAAAAAATCATCATGGGTGAAAGTTAAGTAATTGAATATTTTGTGGTAAAACATAGAAGAAGAATAAATTTTAATGTCTACGAGGTTAACAATCGCTTATGGGACAGACCACCTCATACACTGATTTCTGCATTTCAATCATTTTTCTGTTCAGCTTTATGATGAGCTCTCCCACTTTCTCCACAGTCCCCTCGCTGAATAAATTATTCCAAGAGCTAGTTGTTAAAATACTCACATAATTGTCCCTAGTGTCTTTGAAAGCTTCACACTCTAAAATGAAATGTTTTTATGTTTCCACTTTTCCGGAGTTGTAGAACATACACACTCTTTCTTCCCAAGTTTCCTTTGGTCTTTTCCAATGCTCGGTTTCACAACGGAGTATATGGGAATTAGTTCTTAATTGGGCAATAAGCATTTTGGCTCTCCAAGATATATTGGCCCCTATGTACGCTTTTTGATGGTGGTTGTAAGTGGGGTTAAACTCTTCAATGTAATATTCTTTATTTCTCCCTAGCCCTTTATCCCAGGATCGCTTGTGGAACCTATCAATAACCAAAGCCTTTATCTCTTTAGTGTTTGTAGGGCACTTGTTCAAATGAATATCCCATTTACTAAGCCATTTAATATTTTGTCACATCCACGTCTTCTTTCTTTTGCACAATATGTCATTGAAAACGACCTTAGGCCACCGACTGTCTTCCATTTGCTCAATTTTTTTTAGATATCTTATGAGACGCACCATAGCAATTGTTTGATCCAAAGGGATATCGGTGGCCACCCACCTTTTCCAACTGGCTCAAAACAGTGTTCTGACAATTTTGACAATTTACTATTTTTAGCAGTTTTAACTTCCGGGGCCATTTTGAGGGCCTAAATGAAGGTTTTTCGGGATCGAGCTTCTTAATAATAGCTAAAAACATGATTGAGCCCCCAAAATGAATCTCCTCGACGATACCTTTCCAACGGGCTATCACACGCATAAAACGGAGATCGTATGCAAAAATTACAACCCCGGGAAGTTGATGTACTAACTTACCCAAACAGGGCCCACATGACTTTTGGTGCTTCATCTCCTAGGGTTAGGTTTTTGGATGTCTAGGGTTTTGGGCATTCTTGTTTATTGTAAAAAGGCCTTCAGAGCCTCATTGTAATCTTCTTCTTGCGAATGCGCGTCGTCGTCACATCTCTTCTCAAAGATAAGCCGCCACCATTCCAGCAAGCTTGTTTTTGCTGCATTTTACAATTTCATCTTATTTCGTTATTGAATAGAAAACTAGTTTTACTGTATTTTTGTTATTTTGTGTTAAGCACATGTTAATAATCTGTATTCATTTCATTATGCTCATAAAATCTGGATCAGTGGTATCAGAGCGGTCTGCTCCTTGTCGTCTTAATGTGTGTCTCCGACGAGGTCGGAGTACAAAGTGTTGGATCTCGAGCTTGTTTCTCTTGAGGATAGAAGCTCTCGCACGCCCAAGCGACCTCTCATGGTAGGAAAAAAGAAAGATGACGGGACAGGAGATCATTTCAAACTGTTGATTGAGGAAGCCCTCACGCAACAGAGGAACAAGATGATGGGTAGTTTTGCGCAAATCCTTCGATAGCTACCAACATGCGACGCATCTTCTTTGAACGGAGGCGTTGCCGCCCCCTTCAAGGTATAAATAAACTTCGATATTCCTATATTTGAAGGTTAGATAAACGCAGATGTTGTAGACAAGTGGTTGAATCTGCTAGAAGGGTATTTTTCTGTCCATAACTTTTTGAATAGAGAAAATGTTACTTTTGTGCTCCTCAAAGTCATTCCCCATATCAAAGATTGGTGGGAAACTTTCTGTGAGCAAAAGGAAATAGAAGAACCCTCATTATTTTCAGTCACGACCACCTGGGAATCCTTCAAGGATGTTATTAAGGAACAATACTACCCTGTCGGAAGTTATGACGACCTGTATACCAAATGGACCACACTGCGGCAAGAAAGAGACCAAGCAGTGTCAGATTTCACAAATATCTTCCATACCTTGCGCACCAAGCTGGGTATTAAAGATTCGGAGTGACATCCGGTGCTCAAGTATCGTGGTGCTCTGCATAGATACATCCAGACCAAAATGGAATTTATGGACATCTCATCCTTGGGCATGGCCTACTGATATGCCGTCAAAATCGAGCAAAAGCTCAAACAAAAGACGCGGCAATTTGGGCCTGGGAACCCCTCACAACAAAATCCAAGAAAGGGCAACCCCAACCCACAGAACAAAAGACAGAGCAAAGATGGACAGTATCAGGACAACCAGTCTAAACCACAAGCAAAGAAGGACACCAGAAAGACAAAGAAAGATATCGGGAAGTGGTCCAACTTCAATAAGAGCCCTTGGCATAACACTGTTGACTACCGCTCAAAGCAGTCGTTGGTGGTCGAAGTGAAAGCCTCTGAATCAGATGCAGATTCTGACTCTGAGCCAGAACCAGAAAGGGGAAGACGGATCATTGATGCGGAACCCAGTGCCACTGTTGCTACCACCAAGCTCCAACCTAGTGAACCAAATGAGCCAGAAGAAGGAGAGCGCCTCTTCCATTCATAGATGTGGGTAAAAGGCACCCCGCTGCACTTCATCGTTGATAGCGGTAGCCAGAAGAACCTCATCTCAGCAGAGGTCGTCGAGTAGTTGACCCTGCTAACAACATCGCACCCACAACCCTACACCATTGGATGGCTCCGCCAAGGAAGCGATCTTCGCGTTAGCCAACAGTGTCGACTGTTGTACGACATCAAGCCCTTCAAAGACGAGGTATTGTGTGATGTTGCTCCTCTTGAAGTTTGTGATGTTCTTTTGGGTCAACCTTATTTATGGAAACGTCATGTTGTATATGAGTCTAGGCCTTGTAGTGTTATTATTACTTTGAACAGGAAATTGTACAGGATACCCGAGGCAGTCCCACCTAGTGTTATTTCCTTGATCTCTGCTAAGCAATGCAGGAAGGTCATCTCTCAAATGGGGAAGTTTGTCTTCTTCGTGATTCGCTCTCAGAATAAGTGAAAGATCACAGCCACATCCAGGGTCTTTGCGTTCGACCTCTCCACACAGCAAAAGCAAGTAGATAAGGTCGTGGAAGAATACTCGAATATCTTCTCCTCACCTACAGGGGTACCTCTGCACTACCAGGTCGAGCACCCCATCAATCTGACCCCCGACGCACTGCTACCCAATGGGCCAGTCTATCTTCGCTCTTTGTTAGAGAATGAGGAGATCAAGTGACAGATCTAAGAACTGCTCCACAAGGGGCACATCCATCCCAGCTCATCACCTTGTGGGAGCCCAATCGTGCTAGTACAAAAGAAAGATGGAACCTGGCGACTCTGTATTGATTACTGGGCTTTGAATAAAATCACAGTAAAAAACCGGTACCCAATTCCCCGAATCGACGACCTCCTTGATCAACTCACGGGGGCCAAATACTTCAGTAAGATTGATCTGAAGTCTGGCTACCACCAGGTCTTGATAGAACAGACAAATGTATGGAAGACCACCTTCAAGTCAAAGGAAGGCCTTTTTGAATGGTTGGTCATGCCCTTTGGTTTGACAAATGCTCCAGCCACTTTCATGAGGATGATGGACGATATCCTGCGACCATTCACCAATACGTTTGTAGTGGTGTATCTAGATGACATTCTAATTTACAGCAAGACTTGGGTCGAACACTTGCAGCATATTCAGCAGGTTCTACACCCCCTGCGACAACACAAGCTATATGCCAACTTGGAAAAATGCTCCTTCGACATGGACAGGGTCCATTACATGGGCTACATCATTGAGCAGCATGGCATACATGTGGATCCAGCCAAGATCCAAGTCATCCGTGACTAGCCAGCCCCAACAACACTCACTGAGCTTCGGAGCTTCTTAGGCCTTGCCAATTTCTACCGCAGGTTCGTGTTGGGATTCTCCCATATTGCATGGGCCCTCAGCCAAATAAACAGGGGTGGTGGTAAGGTGAAATTTGCATGGGGTCAGTCCCAACAATAACCATTCGATGATTTGAAGCAACGCTTGTGCTCAGCCCCAATACTTTCACTACCGGACCTATAGCATCCCTTTAAGATCGAGACAAATGCTTCAGACGATGCTTCAGACTATGTTGTGGGCGTCGTTCTCACTCAGCACGACCACCCCATGGCCTATCATAGTGAGACATTGTCAGATACTGTCCGTAAGTACCCTACTTATGACAAAGAAATGTACTCCGTTCTGTAAGCTTGCCGCCAATGGAGACATTATATTTTTGGGAAGGAGACAGTCATCCACACTGATCATAAGCCACTTTAGTTCATGCAGACACATAGAAAATTGCAGAATCACCGCCATCAAAAGTGGTCCACATACTTGTAGCAATTCCACCTCAACATCAAGTATAAAACAGGAAGCACCAATCACGTCTTTGATTGCCTCAGTAGACCGCCAGTCACGACACTCACCACGGTGCTAGACTCTTGCGGCCATGAGACATCTGGATGGCCCCAACTTTATGAGACAGACCCTGACTTCGCCACCACCTATCAAATGTTGGGTGCAAACGCAGTTGTCGATAATTTCCATCTTCAGGATGGGTTGTTGTGTCGTCTGGGCTATATCTGTGTTCCATCAAGTGAGCAAGCAAAGCTGATCTGGGAATCTCTCTACAGTCGGGTGGCAGGACACTTCGACGTCGAAAAGACAGTGGTGATGCTACATAAACATTTCTACTGGTCGAAACTTCGACAGGAGGTCAACAAGTATATCGGGTCCTGCACTGCCTGAGCTATTGCCAAACCGACCACTGAGAAACAGGGCCTGTACACTCCTCTTCCTACTCCTGACAGGCCATGGGAATCCATCTCAATGGACTACATGTCGGGCCTCCCATCCACCAAGCAGGAAAATGACTGTGTTTTTGTGGTTGTTGATCGCTTTTCTAAGATGGTGATTATGGTTGCCTGCAAGAAGAGCATCACAGCAGAGGCCACTGCCAAGCTCTTCTTTGAAAGACTCTAGGTACATTTTGGAATCCCACAAACCATTGTCTCAGATCGGGATAGTCGATTTCTCAGCACATTCTGGTCGAGCCTCTGGTCACTGTTGGACACCAAGCTCACCAAATCCACGGCCTTCCACCCCAAGATAGATGGCCAAACCGAGGTTGTAAATCGAATGATTGTGCATATCCTTCGCATGTATAATTCAAAACACCCTCGCACATGGGATGAGAGCCTTCCCTATGTCCAACATAGCTACAACCGAGCCCTGCATAGCTCAACCGACCATAGCCCCTTTCAGGTGGGGTTGGGATTCCAACCATTGGGTCCCATAGATGTTGCACTTCCCCTTGCGGTCACCTCGACTGACTCATCTCCTGCTCCAACTAAAGTTGACAAAGCCACCCGGTTCATTGAGCGGATCCAGCACATCCGCCAACAGGTTCAGGATATCCTGCAGAAGTCCAATGACAAGTACAAACAACGCCATGATCAACATCGGGTGCCACATAAGTTTCAGGTGGGCGACAAAGTTTGGTTGCACTTGCAGAAAGAACGCCTTACGGGACCCCATCGGAAGCTTCACCCACTCCGTTATGGGTCGTACACTATCACCAAGGCCATGGGGGATAATGCTTTTGAGCTCAACATTCCTCCTTTCCTTGGCCTACACCGAGTGTTCAACGTGGATCTCCTTCGCCCTTATTTCTCACCATTATTGGACACCTCAGAAGTAGCAGAATAGCTGACACCAACAGAGCTCAACCCTGACTGCATACAACAGGCATCCAATGATCAGATTGTGGACACACAGATCAAGGGCACTTGACAACAAAGGATCTAGCTCTATCGAGTCGTCAAAGCAGGGCAACTCCTGCACCAAGGCAAGTGGCTCATCCGAGGCCAAATTCAACAGAAATTTCCTCATCTGATGGGGGACCTCAACGCAATGGATACCATTGCTTCCTAAGTAGGGAGGATTGATCCAGATGGATATCGGTGGCCACCCACCTTTTCCAACTGGCTCAAAACAGTTTTCTGACAATTTTGGCAATTTACTATTTTTAGCAGTGTTAACTTCTGGAACCATTTTAAGGGCCTAAATGAAGGTTTTTCGGGATCGAGCTTCTCAATGATAGTTGAAAGCATGATTGAGCCCCCAAAATGAATCTCCTCGATGATACCTTTCCAACGGGCTATCACACGCCTAAAACGAAGATCATATGAAAAAGTTACATCCTCAGGAAGTTGATGTACTAACTTACCCAAACGGGGCCCACATGACTTTTGGCGCTTCATCTCCTAGGGTTAGGTTTTTGGATGTCTAGGGTTTTTGGCATTCTTGTTTATTGTAAAAAGGCCTTCAAAGCCTCATTGTAATCTTCTTCTTGCGAATGCGCACAACCGTCACATCTCTTCTTAGAGATAAGTCGTCACCATTCCAGCAAGCTTGTTTCCGCTACATTTTACAGTTTCAACTTATTTTGTTATTGAATAGAAAACTAGTTTTACTATATCTTCGTTATTTTGTGTTAAGCACTTGTTAATAATATGTATTCACTTCATTATGCTCATAAAATCTGGATCATTGCTTCAATAGGAGCAACCCCCATTTCACTCAGCATGATATCATAAGGAACTGAACTTTTAATTTTAAACTTGTTTGTAATCAAGTGTTTTTGAATCTTCTCAATTTGCTTCCATTGTAAGTCAGATGTATTGTTGGCCCACACTTCACAACAATAGAGAACCATCGGGTTCACTAAAAGCCCAAGAAGAGTTTGCATGGTCTTCCAATCCCATAGCTTTGCCTCTCTGCACCTATTTTGAAAAGCATAGAACACTTTCCAACCTCCCAAAGTTATTTTCTTTCTACAACCTTCCCAACTTAGGTTTTTGTTGAAGTCAATTCCGAGGTATTTGTAATCTGTCACTTCATCAAGAGTGTTGCCTTCAAAGCAGAACTTATGCTGATTATGTTTTTGTTTTCTTTTGCTAGAGAAAAGTACCACTTTCGTCTTGCTAGTATTGACTTGCATCCCCATTGTACTACAAAAGTGCTCAAGGGAAATTAAGTGTTCGTGCAACACGGGAGCAGATTTAGCAATTAGAATAAGGTCATTTGCATACAAGAGAAGACTTATCACAAACTCGCCCAAAAGAGCACCATCACCCTCCTGCAAGTTTAACCACTCTCCAAGTTTGTCTATATATAAACCAAAAAGGGTAGGGAACAATGGGCACCCTTGCTTGACCCCTATATCACTCCTAAAACTTTCGGAGATACTAGCTGACATTCTGATTTTGACTTTAATCTCCTCATATAGCCTATGGACGACTGCTCTAAGGTGCATAGGAACCCCAAGTTCCTCCATTCTATGCCAAAGCTTCTCTCTAGGGACAGTGTCAAAAGCTCTTTTGAAATCGACAAAGCAACAAAATACTTCCTCTTTTTCGTAGAGGTTTTACTTTGCACTTTGAAGTAACCAAAGTGAGGTTAACGGAGAGTGATGACAAGTAGGGAGAGCAAGGATGCATGAGTTTGAAAATTTGTAAATAAATTTGATATTTACAATGCTTATGGGTAAAGCGAGGCCATATTTTGAGATGTAGGGTTTATATAATCTCTTAAGATAAAGTTGTGGGATAAGCATGGTTACACTATAAGTTGTGAGTGCATATAACTATGTCATATGAAGGAATTTACAAACCTTTTCTATTTTAAATTGTGTGTTTTGAGTTAGGGTTAGGATCAAAATCCTAGTTGCATTCCTTCTTTTAATTCATTAAAATTATGACTTGTGTCATGTATAAGTACTAGAATCAAGTTGACCATGATATGTCAATGATAATGGGTTAGTGAAATTTTGTAAAGTAAAACTCGACCCAGTAGAAATTTGATGTGATTTTAGAATGCACAAATGGTATTTTGTGATTAATGAATGCACTAATATGATGTTGTGATAGATTCAAACCCAACTACAAAGTGCATCGTTGTTACTTGAGCCAATTAAGTGATTTGAAATTGAACACTATAATGTTTCTTCACTCTTTATGTCATTTTGAACTTGTTGGGACCATTTATGGGTTTTGGTATTTTAGGTCATGAACTTTTGGAGCCCATTTCATGACTTAAAGAACAAAAGATAGTTGGAGAATTTGTGTGGGAGTATGCACAGAGATTCAAAGACCTTATGAGTAGACTTACTTTCAAGATACATGACACAGAACCTGTAGGGTGTCAACTAATTATTGGTCCCTCAATTGTTGTATAGCTCATTGAGAGCTTTCCAATGTTATATTGCATTAAAGAGATGGAGTTAATATGGGAATGTTATGCATGGGCAAGTTAAGCAACTCAAATTGAACTAATCTCAAAGATTCCAAGCAAAGTTGAGGAGGCATAAAAAAGCAAAAACCTAGCCATGGGTCCTTCGGAGGGAGGGAGGGAGGTTTTGCGTCATCATCTAAGTCGTGGGCTATAGTGATGCAACTTGCGACCGATCACATGAATCAGTGGTACAACATGCGACCCGTCGCACTCCGTTAGGAAATCAAAGTGCAACCTCCCTCAAAACTTGTAAAATCCAAGGGAGAAAGGTGTCTCTTGGTCTTATATCTTCAATGGGTCCTCCACGTGTCCGTAGGGTGGAAAATATAGCTATAACATTGATCCCTCTCAGTGCTTGATAGATATAAAATTAAGATTGATCTATGCTAGTGTAAATTAATTATTGTGACTTAAGTTAGGGCCATGGTTGTAGAGAGCCAATGTGTTAAGTGATTATAACTCAAAACTTCATAGTCTTTTACATGTGAAATTAGATGTATTTATACAATCAAAGAGATAAGATTGCAATTAATTAGGTTGTTGCAAACTTAACCAGAGGGAACAAATTCTGATGATTACTAGAAATCAGTTAATTATTTATAACGATGGCATCAACTTGGTTGAATTTGATCATTGGAAATTACGGGTGCATTAGTTGATTGAGTTGTATGATTTTGATAACATAGCCAAAAAAATCAAGAATTTGGATGAAATAATAAAATGCATATCGATATGTTGGAGGTACCATGTAGATCAAATGTTAATATAAATAAGATCGATATTAATTGTAGGTCACAAAAAATTTAAAGAGGCAATTGTAACTAGAGGCGGGAGTTAATCATGTGTGTAGGGAATGTGATGAAAACTAAAGGGGATATGTTTTTTCATTGCATGAAGAATTAAGAATGGGCTTATCGCAAACCATGAATGCACTAAAGCATATATCATTATGGATCTAACTTACCCCATAACCTTAAGTTGCAAGACTTGCATGTATATGCAGCAATAGATTGTATGCACAACAAGCCCCTATAATCATATGTTACAAGATTGAGATATTACTTAATTATATTTTAGAAGGATAAACAAAATAGGTGTTAATGAAAATCATAAAGTTAAGAACTACACGTTACATTGGCAATAAATTCATGAAAGAACACCATTTGCAAATATGTGATTTAAACACATGGCCTCATGGCATGAGAACATGTATTCTATGGTTGAGTGAGGAAGATATTAATGAAGGGCGTTGTCTAAATGTTCTACGTTTTGGCATTTTTCACCGGAATCCGATGATATAAATCTAGGCGAAATCACAATTTTCTATTGTTTAAATTGCATTTATGAATGCATAAATGGATTCAACATCGTGAAAAGCCCCTGGGGCACTCATATTATACAGAATTAACCACTCAAATATGCATATCCAAAATCTAACGGATAATATCATTGGAAAAGAGCCAAAACTTAGAACGTTTAGACTATGATTTAATGAAGGAAACACGCTCCATTTTGAATGATTGCCACAAGTACTCGAAAATTCATAGGTTGTGATGATCAAATCTCCTCCACTATTGAAATGAAATGATGGATCTCATGATACATTTTAGGGAGCAAGATAAAATGAAATCTTCCTTTCTAGCATATATAGACATGGAAGGCTGAGGGACAACACATTTTTGACATTCCATGTTTTATTGTCAGAAGGCTAAGTAAGAAGGGTCCTTTCATTCAGTGGGATCTTTTGGACATGGATAGATTAGAGAGATTTACACCGCACTAAGGGTCTTTGAATTTAAACAGAGTTAATATTTGCCTATTATAGTGGAAGATTGCTTGAAATGAATGCTATTCTAAATATTATAACAAAATTATCATTAGCTTAGTTTTTTTCTTTCATTTTTGCTTCCATTAGTGTATTTTTTTGCATTTTGGATGAAAAGTTAGTGTTTTTTCACAAACTGACAATAAAATCGACATAAATTACATTGAGTTTGGTATCGATGTTTTCACCTAAAGTAGTGACAACTTTAATTTTGCTTTTATTAGTCAACTTTAAAGTCCACATTGGTATCACCAGCCATAACTCTTGGTTTAGTGTCAATTTATGCATTTTTTATGGAAAATTACGATAGAAGTTAAAATCGGTGCTAGTGGCATCTAATATAGCATCGACCCATGATTTAGCACTAATTTTACCCCCAATTTTACAAAAAAATACTCTAATTATGTTATTTTATAGGGTTGAGAGTATAGAAGAAAGATTGATTAATTGTGAATTAATTAATTAATTTTTAATTGTTATAGCTCCCTCACTACTCTGTTTTGCATCTAGTTTCCATATCTTTTGAGTCTCGTTCACATCCTTTGAGTGTTAATTCACATACACTTTTGTGTCCATTTCAATTACATTGCAACTACCTAGTGTCATCTTGTTGTCTTTATTGTGTCTTATTGGTGACAAATCATGTGTCTATATATGCCTTCTTCTACATCAATTTTATACTAACTTTCATTTACTTAGCATATTGGTTGTGCCCAATATTACATATGTTTGTGACAATTTGTGAATCTCGGTATACTAATTTGCATCAAATTCACATATTTTCAACATCATGTGTGCATCCATTCTCGAGTTGTTCCCCCATGTGCATCTTGTTAGCATCATTTTAACATATCAATGGTATTTTTATTTGCCTCTTCTTCATATTTTCCCACGCTAGAGTCATATGGGCTCCATGAAACAATCATGTCATGTCATTGTAGCGAACTCCACTTTGGTCCTTTTTAAGTCTATTGTGTATTAGGTTTAAGGATTGGGGTTTAAGGGTTAGTGTCTAGGGTTTGAAATTTAACCCTAAGGGATTAACATTTTGGGGTAAGGTTTAGGGGTTAGTGTTTAGGGTTTGGAAATTTACACTAAGGGGTTAGTGTTTAGGGTTTGTAAATTAACCCTAAGGGGTTACTATTTAAGGATAAGGATTCAGGGGTTAGGGTGTTCAAACTATACAAATCATCTTAATGTTATACATGGGTTAGGTGCATAGGTTAGATTTTTGGTTAGGTGTAGGCTATGTGCATTTTTCATGTTAAGTTTGTTGCTTATGTGTGTGGGACATTAGGTGTACTATGGAATAATGTATATAAGATAGGAGCGTTGCTATGTTAGGTTCATCGCTTGTGTATGCAAATGTGTTGCTTATGTGCATCAATTATATACATTGGTTATATGCATAGATTACATGTGTGGGTTAGGTGTATGGGTTATATGTGTGAGTAGGCACAATATAGGTTAAGGGCATCACTTCTATCAAGTGTGTTGCATATGTGCATGAATGTGTGGGTAGATGCATAAGTTACATGTGTTACTTATATACACAAATTAGGTGCATGAGCCATTTATTATTGGGGTTACATGTGTGGGTTAGGTGCATGGGTATGTCCATAGTTGATATTAGGTATGTTTCTAATTACGTGTCTGGGTGGGTGCCTATTTTATAAGGTGCATCACTTATGTTAGGTGCATTTTATTATGTGCATGAATGTGTTGTTTATGTACATGGATTAGGTACAAGGGTAAACCATGTGGAGGATGTGTAAAGGATAGTTTCATGGGTTGGATGTGTGATTGTGTGCATATGTTAAGTGATTTGCTCATGATAAGTGTGTTTCTCATGTGAGTGAGTGTGTGAGAGATATGTACATCAATTATGTTAGGTGCAACATGTATGTATGTGAGTATGACTCTTATGTTTGTTACTTATATACATGGGTTAATACGTGTGCATGGGATAGGCATGCATGGGTTTACTATGTGTGGTTAGGCACATGGGTTATATTTGTTCATTCCAAGGAAAACCTCATGGAATCCACCCTCATTCCCTAGAATTTTCAGATGGAATTAGACTATTCCACTACTAGTCACAATTTGTAGCTAGTAATCCCACTAGATTCGATGGGAATGGATCCCATGACCTCCTTTAGAAACATGCCTTTAATGGAGCTTGTTATCACCTAAAAATTGTTCACTTGTGACATTTACACAAGTTCACTAAAATACACCATCAAACAACATGTTTTCCACCGATTTCACATCATTTTTCACCTTCACTAGACCTTTGGAAACTTTTGAGACAAACATGGATTTTGACCCATTAGGGTTAGCACACTTTTTACCCATAACAAGTGCACTACTAGTACAAAAAATACCCCCCAAAAATGCATTGTCTCGTAAAAATCAAAATTTTGATTGTTTTCAGCCACTAATTTTCCAAAAAGGGAAAATAGTTATAAGTGGAAATTCCTAAACCCTAATTACTATTCTTAACTTTGATATGGTCAATTAACCACTAGTTTTTATGACCATGTCAAGGGGGTTGAACCTATATTTTTCTTATAAATAAAGGCTTGAGGTCTCTCCATCCATCCATCCATCCATCAATAGTAGGTACATGTTTCCAAATTTGCACCAAAGATCTTGAGGACTCCTTCCTCTTGATAGTGCTTTGGATTTTCATGCTACTTGCTCAATCAACCGAAGAGGGGATATACACACATCAAGGAAGTAAAGTACCATCCCAAGGAGGAGGATTTGGAGCCACACCTACAACAAGTCTACTCCCTAGGTCCATTCTTTGTCTTTCTATTGGTTATGTAAATAATCTTTGCATTCTTTCAAGTTGTTTATGTATGTCTATTGCAATAATTTTTTTTAGTTTCTTTATTTTCTTGTGAATAGACTAGGGTTTGAAGCTCTATAAAGCCACTTTAGTACTTGGTTTTAATATTCTGCTTTTATTTTTGTTTGTACATAATATAGTGCCATTAGATTAATATATTTTGTACACCCTTGCTACAATTTATACCCAACATATTGGGAAACCAATTGAGGAAAATAACTATTTCTTCTTCCCTAGTTATGGGTGTTTGTTTAGTACCCCCTACCCCTCTCACCATTGAGATTTTTGGAGTTTTTGAGTATTGTTTGTTTATGTACCATGTCTATATATAATTACAAATGTAAACCATTTGATTCTACCTTAGAAACTAGCTCACAACTGCCCCAATTTTTTTTCCGACTAGCGCATTGGCCTAATTTCCGCACTCATTTAATGCACCTTGTTGTAATCTTCTAGATTACACAAGCACTCAAGAGAGAAACTACACTGGAATGTAGAGACACATACTCAAGAAAGAGAGAAGTATCGGGAAGGATATCTAACCATCTTTGTATTCCATCTTTAAGGTTATTTATACAATGGGTAAATGGTTGGAGCAGTTGTACCCTCTCCAACTAATCCTACATTTACCATTTATTACATATATTCTTACTTGACTTTATCCACTTTCTTATATATATTCATTTGTACATATGTAATGACTATTAGGGCCTAAGAGACCCCCTCAACATCTCTCCCACACTCAAATCCTTCCTCGTCCTAAGCAAGCATGCAACAATGTCATGAGTCTCTATTGCTACAAAAGTATCCTTATTGTGTATCACCCATGCATACCGGACTGCATAGGTAACTCAGTTGCAATAGTCGCCAGCTGGATAGGGAGACACACATATACGAGGTTTATTGTGACTAATCTCCACTATATCTGAGTGACATATCCCATCTCTTCGATCTCCATGTTTTGCTTCCCTCTATCAACTTTGATATTTTTCAGGAGGTGTTGAAGTTGTTTTTATTTCCAAGTCGGTCGATCAATTCAAACCTAGACTGCTCACACATTATTGCCAAGCTGTCACTCTCAAAGGGTTGTTTATATGGAATCTATGAGGGTTTGTGCCATCAATCACTCATACCATTCTTTTATTGTCACAACCCATAGGTATTCTGCAACTGTTGTATCAAGGGGCTCAATTAGTTCAATGTTCTTGTCATCATCTTTTCTTTAAGCTCTCATGTGTGTGTATGTGAAAATATGTCTCTCTTGGATGCCTTTGACTGGTGCTCATCGTGAATGCTTTATGTAAGTTCTCAATATTTTATTCAAGTGCTTAGTCATTGCTTTGTTACTCATAATATATCTGGGAATGTATGGAGTCTGCAAATTAAATTTTCATGAAGGATAATTTTTCTACGACTCAAATATGACTCTCTAATTTTAGTAAAATACAAAACAATTTCCCTGTGTATGGCTTGACTTCATGTTTTCGATTGGGTGTCAAATGTCGTCG
Source organism: Picea engelmannii (assembly GCA_009831015.1). Taxonomy (NCBI): domain Eukaryota; kingdom Viridiplantae; phylum Streptophyta; class Pinopsida; order Pinales; family Pinaceae; genus Picea; species Picea engelmannii. The sequence goes on along the minus strand of ML809471.1, from coordinate 206,045 downwards.
GCAAAAAACCGACTTCTACTTCAACTCGTATTTGACACAATGAAATAATCAACTATATTTTTCTTTTTGAACTAGAGCATGACTCAACTAAGTCGACTATACTTGACTAAAATTATCCTTTATGAAACTATTTTTGTGCATGCAAGTTACTCCATGTACTTTTACTGACTCTCCTTACTTTTATAAACATTATAAAGAGCATTGAAGGTCACATAATGAAAAGGTGCCTTCGAAATAACATCCGACGCTCAGTTTTTCAAGGTCACCCAAGTTGATGCATGTTAAACCAATTTCACTCATTTAATAATGTCTTCATTTACTCCATCGATGATATACATGTGCACACTTTTTTGTTCCATAATAACTTCTATGTTGTCGTCAAGCCCCTAAAAGTCAGTCGATTCGAGCGACTGTCAAACCATACTTTAGCAAATATGTCGACAATGCAATGTATTCTTTAATGGACGATGCCCACTTAGTCGCTTCTTTGTTATTTTCTGTTGTGGCTACCCTCAGCTTTATAATTCATTTTTCATGCGAACGTGAACCCGCTGAGGTGATAATCAACCATTCATCCATAACAAAGGATGGTCATATGTCGATTTGTCACATATAGACACAATGAAATACAACCTTCAATCACCCCAAATCGACATACAATTCACTGGTCGATGCCCATACCCATTAATGCATATTCGCATCGATCGATTTCTTTAGGGCAAGTCAACAATTCATCTAGCAAGTTGGTGATATTACATGTAGGGTTTCCTCCAATCCATTGTCCTCTAGGTGTTGAGTCTTCAACAAACCCTTAAAATTTTCAATTTTTGGGAACCACTTTTTCTTTTAATTATTTTACACCTTCTTCTTTTGGCTTTACATAGGTTGCATCTTTATTCTTTGTAAAATTTATGCATTTTTCTCCTTTGTTTTCTTTGCATTTAAAATCTCAAGAAAATATAAAAAAACAAAAGAAAGAATTGAAAAAAACCGAGTAAGTCGTAACCTTTTCCAAGAATTGTTGATGAACTCATCGAGGGATGGAGAAAAAGAAGTTTAAAAGAAGTGTCTATAATCAGGATCGAGGGAAAGTTGTGCACATTTTTGAAGTGGAATAAATTTCACCGATCACCGATAACCCATCGGTCATCGACAGAATGTGTTAGCATTTCCAGGAGTCAAAGGATTCCATTGATCATTGATAGACCATAGGCATTGGCAAAAATCCATGTAAGTCAAGCACAAAAAGGTATAGTTATCTTGATGTCAATGAATTATGACAACCAAGAAATCAATTTTGGTCATCGATCAGGTATAAGGGCAAAAATCAACCATTAATGTTTACCACAAAGTAGCGTTTGTTTCGATGACTAGGTTGGCCATGTCACCTTTCATACTTGTCACATCACATGCCACGTAGGCTACCCGTATCGTCACAACAAATTAAACGTCATCCTTTAAAACTTAGATTCCACATCATCACATCTACGTCATCTTGTACGGTAATGAAGGCCAACGTCATATTTTTCTACCAATAGAAGAAGAGCGTAAAGGTTAAAGCGAACCACCGATGTCGATGCACACATTGGCCATCGACAAGTTTTAACATAATAAATCACTTAACATAAATGTTTTCTCCGACGTCGATACTACAAAGGGATCTGGATCGTTCATTTCCTTTATGGGTGAATCGAAGTTGTCCATCCGTTTAAACACAGATCTAGCCGTCGAACGAAGATTATATCTAAAATAACTTGTGCAGAGGATTACCACGAGGTTTGAAACAATTCCAGAACTGTCAAGTCAAAAGCTAGGGTCACCAATGAACACAAAATGTTGGTTTTTCTTTTCATGTCATTCCCTCGAAACAACCCACGATACACAAATAACTTGTTTAAGGATCATGCGTTAAACGATCATCGACGTCAGCAAAATTCTGTCAAAGGCAAATGACACTTAAGGAATACTCTCGATATCTGATACTACATCCTGATAAATTCAAAACTTGAAATCGTCGATGAACTAGAAACAATAGGCCTCCACGCCGTCAAATCGCAAAAATTTAACTCCCAAGCGTGGTGTAGATCTTGTTTTGATTTCTAAAGATTGCAAAGATCATGTTGTATTCCCTCTAATTAAATATTAGACATGACAAGGTAAGATTGTGGGATCTAGATATTTGAATCTGTAATACCATTTCTTTCCCAATTTCACATTTTGTTCAAGAAACTTGCCTTTCGATCAAGAGGAGGAGAGAAAAAAGCCATCAAGGAGCCTGTCCCCGCACTGGTTCATGGAAACACTAGTAAGACTAGGTTTATCTGCAAGAAAGGTAAGCATTAAATTATGCTGTGAATTTTTTAAGTGTTATACATCGCCAAATTTTCCGTTATCTGTTATAATTGCTTGCGACTCCTGGTGGCATTCTCGTGCAGAAAATATGCCTCCTCGAAGGTCACTAACCAGGAGATCACCAAGGACACCCAAAGGGAAAGAGTTAGAAGACAGTGAAGGATCGAGTCCAGTGGTTACAAGAGAGTCAAAATTTGCACTGAAAGTAGAACCCGTGATTTGAATCTCGGCCAAGAAGCAGTTCGTTCAACCACTAGATTTCAGAGATACAGAGGCAGGAACCGTATGTAAGGTACTCCTTCCACCTTGAGTGATCTCTATAACAAAATTCATCAAGAATATTTTCCAGACTTTATGCCTCATAGTGTCCCAGGGGTCAAGAAACTAGATGACCAAGTTTTTCCAAATATTAGACGACCGTCCTTACAGAGGGTGGCATGTCGAACTCTCATTTTGCCTTACATAGAGACCCTAGGATGGATAATTGACCATACAAACACTGAGAAATGTGTAATCAATAATGTGGAAGGGGAATGCGTTGGTGTATTTATCCCAGTAGAGGAGAAAAATTATTACAAGCTCAAAGACCTGAAAGAAAGGCTAAATATTGATTTTGTGGTTAAGTTCTATGAACATCATAATACCGACCAATTATTAGCCTCTTGGTGGAGGGAGGACAATAAATTATTAAACAGGACCACTCGCTAGTATATCATAACAAATCTTAGGGAACCATACATGTACTTAATGGTTTTGATCTATCAATTGTATGGAGAAAAGGATTGTTCAAGATTTTTAGAAGCTTGGATGCCCCTGGGATATACAGTCGCGATTTTTGGAAGTAGTTTCAACTGGGGGGCCATTATTTCAAAGCAATTGAGCATCACTATTCAACAGGCTCATAAAACAAAAGAAGGTGAAACACCATCCTTTTTTATGGCATCTTTCTTGTTGGGCGTAATCCACGTGAGAAATGTTTTCCCATGTATGAATCTAAGCAGTCATATCGTTAAGTTACCTATACATGTGTATTTTAGCATCCTATGGGAAAAAAAGTATAAGAAATTTTACGCTATGATATGTGATGAGTTCATAGTTAGGATACATTTTATTATTTTTAGACAGAATTGTCCAAGACTTTCAGAAGCAACAAAGAAAATGCTATACAAAGTACATGATTGGTATCTTGAAGAGAAGAGCACTTATATCAAGGTTTTTGGAGTTATTGGTGCCTCTTTGGTGAAGGAAAAGAAGAGGGATTTTATACCCTATGATTTCCATATTGGATATTATGTAGTCAAAGACACCATGCCTGCCAAGCAAGAAGTCCTGATCCATTTGGAATACAGGTTCCCTACAGGTCAATTTCGTAAACATGATCCGAAAGGGATAGTACCCTAGCACGCAGGGCAAGTGGTGTCATATTGTCCTTACGCCCACGATATTTATGAAGATGAGCTCTTCACGGAATATGCTCAAGACTGGGAAGAGGTTCTTCAAAGAAAAGAAAACCCAAAAATTACCAAGTTTAAGGCTATGTCAGTGCAAGAACAATTTGCAATTGTAGTGGATACAATAGAGGCAACTATCAGAGCATGAGATGAAGTTAGAGCAGCGAAAGTAGCAGAGTCAACAAGAATAGGACTAATGATCCTAGCTGAGGCATAAAGGGTTATGCAAATGGTGAGACAAACCCCTTTTCTTTGAGCTTTAGGACCTCCAAGGATTGTCCTAGTTGAGACAGAAACTCATGAAACCGAGCCAAATACTATTGAAGTAGCTCCACCAGAGAGGATCATCAAGACAACCCAAGTTCACTACAAACCCAAGTGGAGCAACCTAAAATAGTTATAACACCATAAAGATCGTCAAGGACACCATCCAAAACATGTATACCCTCGATCCTTATCGATTTAATAACCATATATGATGATGATGAAGGCTCAAAAACATCTTACATAGCCCCAATACCTATCACTTATGAGGAAGCACCAAGAGAAATGTTTGCCCCGGCCTTAGAAGGACCATTACAGAATCTAGAAAGAAGAGATATAGCAATTGAAACCACCCATGATAGAGTGACTTTCCGAGAACTAGAAACTCAACCTTTAGATGAGGCAAGGTCACCTCGTAATGATGGGGATGTTGGTAATGAACAACCTAATGCATAAATTACATTCAGAGAAGAAAAGGGTGATGGAAGCATTGAAAAGGGTGACAATGAAGAAGAACAAGAAGGGGGGTATGAACAACAAGAAAACAATGTCCCATCAATAGAAAATACAATGATTGTAGGCTTGTCATCCAATTCCCCACCTCAGATAGTAATACCACCACCTGGAATTTACCAACAAAGATCCTCATCACGAAAACTCACAGGGGACATTCCCTCTGATGAATTGAGAGAGACAACGAGCAATACAAAACAATCACCTATAACTTCTAGACAAGAGAAGACATTAAAAAAATAAGGTAGCAGTCAAGTACCTACCATGGAAAAAGGGAAGGAACCTGTTACGGAACATTTCTATACGTCACAGAGCTTGGGAAATACCCTATATTGGGGAGATCAACAAATTCTTGAACATGTTGACAAGGTTACTGATGTGCAAGCTATCTCTTATGACAAGAAAAGAAAGGTGGTAAAGAAAAGAACTGTCAAAAGAAGGAGGTTCACTTTAGATAGTACTTTGTTCGTAACCACAGAAGAAACTTTATTTGATACGGAAAATACCAAGGTGAGCGAGTTGCTTGGAGCTGGGATGGCTATAACTGATGCCACCCTAGATAGAGCGAAAAGTGATGAATGAGAAGCTACTGTCATGAGAAAGGAGTTAGAGAATCTTTGGCATCAGGCGAAGTATTACCAGGACACCACTCAGAAAATAATACTTCTTAAAGGTGATTTCATGGAGGTGTACAGTCGATTCAAATCAGAAAGAGATATTTTCACAGCCCGGATAACAGATTACCAGGAAGAGACTCTTATGGGATTGGTGACCTACAAAGATATGCAACGATGGTATTAAAGCTTTCGAGCAGATTGAGTACATCAGAGAAGTGTAGATGGGTCGAGACACAAAATAACATGGTATTCAGGTACTCATAGAATATAGTATCACTAGAATACATAGGGAAGTGGAACACTGGATGCAAATGGTACAAGAACCTCATTAGAAAATGCAAGAAATATGGGAAGAATGTGTGAAGAGCTGGGAGAAAATAAATAAGGAAATGAGAGATATCCATCTACCAGAGTTCGACCAACTGGAGGACTTCACAGACTTGAGTGACATAGTCATGAAACACAATGAACTGGACCAAGCAAATGAAGCAGAAATTTCATAGATTTTGACCCTTGTCCCAGGAAAGAGGAAGAAGTTCATGAAGCCCCCGATCAAAGCATCGATAGTTTTGTAGTGGCTAAGTGCCAAGTTGGATAAATACAAGAAATGTGTGGTGGAGATGAAAGAGATCCTTAGCGCACCAATGGACCAAAACAGGTTTCCTTGTGCCAACACATGCGAATAACTCTTTTTCTAGTGGTTCGAATATGAGAGGAACAATCTGCTACATTGGAACATCAAGACAACTAGAGATAACAAGCGAAGGACACATGGATTAAGTCCACTTTGCTTTTGTTTACTTGATAAGACTCAACATAGTAGTTGTTTTTAGATAAATTACTTTTATAAATAAAGACATCGACCATGTATTAGGGGTGATGGTTTTTGCATAGAAAAGAGGATTTTATATTGTAAGAGGACTATTTCTCGAACAAAGATTATTGAATTCAAAAGTTTTGCGTAGAACCAAAAGTGTTTTCATCTAAAGCACGAATGTGATTGAAACTTTGGATTGTTTCCAATGTCAACTCGATATTTTTTGAGGTATTGAGTAAGATCTGTTATGATTATTTCTTAAGTTATCTTAGAATGCTTTACAGTTCTTTATTTCAAACTGACGAAAGTAAATCGACAATGTTTAACATGTGATGTGTGGTAAGGTGTGGTGAAAATATTTTCTAGCCTCTATTATATTGCATGCGTACTCGTTTTTCAAACGTTCTCTCAAATGATATCTAATGGTCTGACAAAGTGATGGTATGTATATATATATATATATATATATATATGTGTGTGTGTGTGTGTGTGTGTGTGTGTGTATAGATATATATATATATATATATATATATATATATATCATTGTTAAAGCCCAACGAAACTTGCCAGATCATTGATCTAGAGAATTGTTCTACTAGTAAAAGTTGAAGAGTCTAATTGGGCCTCATTGGCGGGTACAATTCCTATTGTTGAGTCAAGGCGAATTCCGATCCCTCAAAAGAATTGGCCTTACAAGGAGGGCCGAGGAATGCATGGCTAGCTGCAATAGTTCTCTCAATAAAAACTAATATCAGATAGAGTATAAATTCAAAACAACCCACATTCATGGCTAGTCCTATCAAGAATAAACCTAATAATGAAGGTACCCCAACCACAAGTGAGTCACTACAAGATGAAGAGGGTTCACACCTTCACCCATAAATACCCTACGCAATCCCTCGTGATCAACTCAACACATTTAGAAGGATTACTAAGGATTATGCTTGACAAATCAAAGGATTATAATTAGCTTTGTTTCTTCCTCGCAGAAAGAAAACTACTAGACCGGTGGTTGACACTCCAGACCATACCTTTGTTCATACGATTAAAGATCTGGTATATTTCACCCTTACTGAAATTCACCAACCCCTCAGTTTCATTATTGAGACTCCTATTGTAACCCCACCCACAAATACTTACTCCGAGGTAGAGGATTCAGAGTCTGGAGGAGCAAGTTCCAATTCAGAAAACTCATACATCGAGTCTGATAACATGGGAGACAACGATGAGGAGGTCCCAGAAGCTAATGACTAGATAGTAAACAACCAACCATGGCTGGCCAGGGATGCCCTAGCCTTACTAGGTAGGTTACATCATTTTCCTAGGCCCCCGGAAAAAATTCTTCCAAAATTTGACCCTGAAACCTCCGGCCTACCCAAAGATCATATCAAAAAATTCATATTAGCGATAAGGACCCAGGTTAATGAATGTCCAAAATGAATACATAGTATGCAGGTTGTTCCCCTACATGTTTGAGAACTCGACTTCAACATGGTATTTCAATCCCCTAATTGGTTCTACTAATAGTTGGACGAAGTTCCAAAAATATTTCCTTGATAAATTTACCGAAGAAACAACTATTGGGGCCCTGATGGCCCAAATTTTTGTTGCCACCATGGGCCCCAAGGAGAAAGTCAAGGACTTCAACCAACGTTTCACAACTATCCTTGACAAATTTCAAACAAATTCCAGGCCCGCTCAAGAACTACAAATTCAAGTGTACACTAATGCATTACCAACATCTATTTCCATGTTCGTAAAGAGGGACGCTAAACTAACTCTGGTTGAAAACTTTTAGGAGGCCAAAATTATTGAGTTTCAAACGAAAGGTTGCAAAGACAGCCAGATCTCTTTATCGAAGAAAGAAACATCATAGACACCCAAACATGGACTTCTATCGATAAGGCCTCCTGGTGAACAAGCTGAACAACACATTGAAAAGGACAACACTGATATGGAGAGCTTACAAAGGATGGTTAAGAAGTTGTCCAAAGAAATTGCAGACATGAAGAGAAACACAGGTGAAGGAACATCAAACCCTAGACCTTGCAAACTCTTCTTTAGGAAAAATCCACCATTTAAGGCTTTAGAACCTGCTCCTTCTAAATGAACATTGACTTGGGAGAGGTAGCCTTAGATTCATACTGCAATTACCATAAATAACATCATTCAGAGAAGGATTGTCCTCAATGGGTAAATGCCATGAATCTGTTGGCAAATAAGTTCTTGGATGGTTGCACTGTAACTGAACAACCCGATGATTATACTCCAAGCACAATGGAGAATGAGTAAAGGGAATCTCTCGAACAAACATCCATGTTCCTATGGGATGTCGGTCATACCTCATATTTTGACACTCCCATAGAAGGTGAGGAATTCCCATAAGTATTGGCAGCCCAAACTAGGAGTAAGGCCTTTGACATGCAAAATCAACGTATCATTGCGCAAGCACCTAAGAAATCTGTAAAACCCTCTTCCCTATCTCAACAAACCCTACCACTCCATTCTGGACTAAAGTTACCTGCTCGTGAAATAACAAAGCTAGACTATAACGTGGTAGAAGACCTAAAGAAGTTGAAGGCTAATATTTCGGTGATGGAATTGTGTAGGATTCCTCAACAAAAGGATTTGTTGTTAGAAGCCTTGGATGAGGATAACACACTCATGTTAAACCCAAGCCCAAATCCCAGTGAAGGTAAAGGAAGTCTGGGGAATATCCAAAAACTTGATGTGAATGCAACAACAACAGATAAGAAACCTCAAACGTTTGTCCCACCTTTCTTTTTAACATTTGAAATTTATAATAGGAACTTGCACAATTGTCTAGTTGACTTAGGTGCTTCTTCAAATGTTATGGCTTTATCAATATGCAAGAAACTAAATTCTACCCCTACCAGGAGCGACACACATATTATTCAATTAGATAGAACTGAGGTCAAGGTGATTGAGGAATTAAAGGATGTCATGATTCAAATTTCCTCAAAACCAAAATTCCATTAGGTCATAGATATCATAATCGTAGAGAAATGACACTTAACGAATACTATCGATCTCTGATCCTATGAATTGATAAATTCAAAATTTTAAATAATTGATGAACTATAAATAACGGGCCTCCACATCGTCAAATCGCAAAACATTAACTCCCAAGCATGGCACAGATCCTGTTTTGATTTCTGAAGATTGCAAAGATCATGTTGTACTCCCTCCAATTAAATACTAGATGCTACAAGGTAAGATTGTGGGATCTAAATATTTGAATATGTAATACCATTTCTTTCCCAATTTCGCATTATGTTCAATAAACTTGCCTTTCGATCAAGAGGAGGAGAGAAAAAAACCACTGAGGAGCCTGCCCCCACGCCGGTTCATGGAAACACTAGTAAGACCAGGTTTATATGCAAGAAAGGTAAGGGTTAAGTTTTGCTGTGAATTTTTTAAGTGTTATACATCACCGATTTTTTGTTATCTGTTATAAACGCTTGCGACTCATGGTGGCATTCTCGTGCAAGAAATATGCCTCCTCGAAGGTCAGTAACCGGGTGCTCAACAAGGACACCCAAAGTGAAAGAGTCAAAAGATGGTGAAGGATCGAGTCTAGTGGTTACACGAGAGTTGGAATTCACACCGAAAGTAGAACCCGTGATTCGAATCTTGACCAAGAAGCAATTCGTTCAACCACTAGCGTTCAAAGATATAGAGGCAAGCGCCATATTTAGGGTACTCCTTCCACCTTAGGGTGATCCCTTTAACAAAATTCATCAGGATTATTTCCAGACTTTACGCCTCACGATGTCCCAGGAGTCAGGGAACTAGATGACCAAGTTTTTCCAAATATCAGATGGTCGTCCTTACACAAGGTGGCATGCTAAACTCCAGTTTTTCCTTGCATAGGGACCCTAGGGTGGATAATTGACCATACAGACACTGAGAAATGTGTAATCAATAATGTGGGAGGGGAATGTGTTGGTGTATTCCTCCCAGTAGAGGTGCAAAAGTATTACAAGCTCATAGACCCGAAAGAAAGGATAAATATTGATTTTGTGGTTAAGTTATATGAACGTCATAATACCAGTCAATTATTAGCCACTTGGTTGAGGGAGGACAAGAAATTCTTAAACAGGACCATTGGCTCGTATAACACAAGAAATCTTAGGGAACCATACATGTACTTAATGGCGTCAATCTGTCGATTGTATGGAGAAAAAGATTGTTCAAGATTTTCAGAAGCCTGGATGCCCTTGGCATATATAGTCGCAATTTTTGGAAGTAGTTTCAAATGGGGGGGCATTATTTCAAAGCAATTGAGCATCATTATTCAACATGATCAAAAAAAAAAAAAAGGTGAAACACCATCCTTTTTATGGCATCTTTTTTGTTGGACGTAATCTGTGGGAGAAATGTTTTTCGAGGTATGAATCTAAGCTAGAATATCGTTGAGTTACATGTACATGTGTCTTTTAGCATCCTATGGGAACACAAGTATAATAAAATTTACACTATGATATGTGATGAGTTCATAGCTAGGATACATTTTATTATTTTTAGATAGAATTGTCCAAGACTTTCAGAAGCAACAGAGAAAATGATATCCAAAGTAGGTCATTGGTATCTAGAAGAGAAGAGCACTTATATCATGTTTTTTTGAGCTACCGGTGCTCCACATATACTCCCTGGTTATGTACCAGACCATTTGGTGTTAAGGGAAATATGCTACCAGACCATTTTACAAGGTTTCAATGCCTCTTTGGTGAAGGAGAAGAAGAGGGCTTTTATACCCTACGATTTCGATATTGGATATTATGTAGTCAAAGACACCACACATGCCAAACAAGAAGGCCTGAGCCATTTGGAATATAGGTCAGTTTCATAAACATGATCCCAAAGGGATAGCACCCTAGCACATAGAGAAAGTGGTGTCATATTGGCCTTACGCCCATGACATTTATGAAGATGATCTATTCACTGAAAATGCCCGAGACTGGGAAGAGGTTCTTCAAAGAAAATCAATCCCAGAAATGACCAAGTTTAAGGCTATGTTGGTGCAAGAATAGTTTGCAATTGTACAACATATGATAGAGGCAACTATCAAAGCATGAGATGGAGTTAGAGCAACGAAAGTAGCAAAGTAAACAATAAGAGGCACAATGCTTGTAGCCAAGGCAGAAAGGGTTATGCAAATGATGAGACAAACCCTTTGTCTTCAAGCTTTAGGACCTCCAAGGATTGTCCCAGTTGAGACAAACACTCATGCAACTGAGCCAAATACTATTGAAGCATCTCCACCAAAGAGGATCATCACTCAAGACAATCCAAGTTTGCTACAAACCCAAGTGGAGCAACCTACAATAGCTATAACACCTCAAAGATCGTCAAGGACACCAGCCAAAACATGTATACCCCTAGTCCTTATTGATTTAATAAACATATATGATGATGATGAAGGCTCAACAACATCTTACATAACCCCAATACCTATTACTTATGAGGAAGCATCGGGAAAATGTCTACCCCAGCCTTAGAAGAAACATGACAGAATCTAGAAACAAGAGACATAGCAATTGAAACCACCCATGATAGAGTGACTTTCCCACAACTAGAAACTCAACCTTTAGATGAGTCAAGGTCACCTTGTAATGATGGGGGTAATGGTAATGAACAACCTAATGCAAAAAATACATTCAGAGAAGAAAAGGGTGATGGAAGCATTGGAAAGGGTGACAATGAAGAAGAACAAGAACAAGAACGGGGTTATGAACAACAAGAAAGCAATGTCCCATCAATAGAAAATACACTGACTACAAGCTTTCCATCCAATTCCCCACCTTAGATAGTAACACCACCACCTGGAATTGACCAACAGAGAGCCTCATCACCAGAACTCATACATGACATTTCCTTTGATGAATTGAGAGAGACAACCATCAATACATAACAATCACCTATAACTTCTACAGAAGTGCAAACATTAACAAAAGAAGGTAGCAGTCAAGTATCTACCATGAAAAAGGGAAGAAACTTGTTTCATAACATTTCTATATGTCAGGGAGCTTGGGAAATACCCTATCTTGGGGAGATCAACAAATTCCCGAACCTGTTGGCGAGGTTGCTGATGTGCAAGCTATCTATTACGATAAGAAAAGAAAGGCGGTAATGAAAAGAACTGTCAAAATAAGGAAGTTCACTTTAGATAGTATTATGTTCGTAACCACAAAAGAATCTTTATTTGATACAAAAAATACCAAGGTGAGCGAGTTGCTTGGAGCTGGGATGGCTATAACTGATGCCACCCTAGATAGAGTGAAAAGTGATGAATGAGAAGTTATTGTCATGAGAAAGGAGTTAGAGCATCTTCGACATCAAACAAAGTATTATCAGGACACCACTCAAGAAATAAAACTTCTAAAAGGTGATTTCATGGAGGTGTACAATTCAAATTAGAAAGAGATCCTTTCACGACTCATATAACATATTACTAGGAAGACACTATTATGGTACAAGTGACTTACAAAGATATGCGACGATGGTATGAAAATGCATATAAATCTTTGGAGCAGATTGAGTACATCAGAGAAGTGTAGACGGGCCGAGACACAAAAGAACATGGTATTCGAGTACTCACAGATTATAGTATCACCATAATACACAAGGCAACGAAACACTGGACGAAAATGGTACAAGAACCTTATCATAAAATGCAAGAAAGATGGGAAGAATGTGTCAAGAATTGGGAGAAAATAAATAAAGAAATGAGAGTTATCCATCTACTAGAGTTCGACCAACCGAAGGACTTCATAGTCTTGCGTGACATAGTCGGGAAACACACTAAACTGAACCAAGCGTCTGAAGCAGAAATTTCACAGATTTTGACACTTGTCCCAAGCCAGATGAAGAAGTTCATGAAGCCCCTAATCATAGCATCGACAGTTTTGCAGCGGCTAAGTGCAAAGCTGGATAAATACAAGAAACATGTGGTGGAGATGAAATATATCCTTATCACACGAATGGACCGTCACAGGTTTTCTTATGCCAACACATGCGAAGAACTCTTTTTCTAGTGGTCAAAATATGAGAGGAATAATCCGCTGCAGTAGAACATCAAGACAACTAGAGATAACAGGAGAAGGACACGTGGATTAAGTCCACTTTGCTTTTGTTTACTTGATAAGACTTAACATGGTAGCTATTTTTGGTTAAATTAGTTTTATAAACAAAGACATCAACCATGTATTAGGGGCGATGGTTTTTGCATAGAAAAGGGAATTTTATTTTGTAAGAGAACTATTTCTTGGACAAAGTTTATTGAATTCAGAAATTCTGCGTAGAACCAAAAGCATTTTCATCTAAAGCGTGAATGTGATTGAACTTGTGGATTGTTTCCATTCTCAACTCAATATTTGTTGTTGTATTGAGTAAGATCTGTTATCATTATTTCTTAAGTTATCTTAGAATGCTTTACAGTTCTTTATTTTAAACTGATGAAAGCAAATTGATAATGTTTAACATGTGATGTGTGGTATGTTGATATTATGGTAGATGCGAGAGGTATTAACCTCCAAATGTAGCCTTTGACGATACTAGAATATTTCGGGAAGCAAGAGGAACCCTAAAACTTTGGATAATAACCCTAGAAGACAAGTCGGCTCAAGAGAATATTTAATATTGAGTTATTAGCCTTCAGAAAGAGAAGTCAGCCAAGTCAAGTGAGATAGAGCAGTAGAAATAGAGGGCACTAGAGCTCATTTGACACTTACTCACTCACAACTGCATAAGACTAGTGGTGCGCAAGTTTGGAGAGGGAGTGCAACTGCAACTGCGATTTTGGATTTTGGTTGGACTTGGTCTCTTGGTTATTGTTTGGACTTTCTGCTTGGTTTTTGGTTATTCTTGCTTGGTGTGCTACCCTTGGAGAAAGTTGTGCTAGCCTTGGTTGGCTATTGGTCTGCTACCAGAATTATTCTGTCTGTCAAGGTTAAGGTGCTTAGGGGTGGCCTTTGTTCCTGTGGTTGGGTGACAATATTGCTATGTTGTCTATGGAAAAATGAGCACATCTCTTTCATTCTAAAAAGTTATGGGCCCACACTATCTTCAGACCCTAACCCTAAGATAGATTGGGAAGTTATTTGTTAAGCTCGTTGTGGCACCAGTTATAGCTGCAACTAGTTTTTTTGATTATGTAGTTGCAACAAACCCTAACCCTTGTGTTCGGGCAGTTATGATGAAACGTTTGATCTAATTCCTTGAAATCCTAGTGCACCCTAGCCTAGCGCACCTATTGGTACTGTCAGCTAGCAAAAATGTCAGGTTTGAATTTTTTGTGAAAGTCAAAGTTTGTCTGGTCAAATTCAAAGGTTGACTAGTTAAAGTCAAATGTTGACTAGTCAAAGTCAAAGTTAAAGGTTGAATTCTAGTCAAATTGACTTTGTGGTCAAAGTTGAATTTTTAGAGTTTCGAGCTTGTTCTAATCATTGAATCTTCTGATTGAGTTTCTAATCTCTTCTTGTTAAGATGGTATATAGTTTCATATTGGAAGACAAGCTAGACGTTGCTACATGGTTTCAAAGGTATGCACTTGTATATGCTACCTGAGTCATATCATCTAGCAAAACATGAGTGTGTTTGCAGAAAAATTATTAGAGACCTTGTCCAAGTTGTAATCTTGGATTCAATGCATTCAGAGAAACAAGCACAACCTCCAGAGTAGTTGAGGCTTCAGCTTCCAGGTTTGATTAAATTGTTAATCTTCAAATTTGTGTATATCAAGAGTGATAGTTGCTATAGTACAAATTGCAAAAACAGTCTTTGAAAGATTCTATTATTGCTAGGTGCAATGAATACTCGACTACATATGAATACTATTGATATAGATTCTTATTGTACTTGTTTGTAAGTTGAACTAACATCTCATCTAGATAGATATTTGTTGTTTGCTCTTGTTATTCTTGTTCCAGGCAGGTACCCTTGTGAAATATGTTTGATGAACAATCCTTGCAGAAGTTGTCATAGAAGAAGTTTATAAGGATGACACAACTGTGAGATGAGCAACAATCAAAACATATAAAAACAAACTTAAAGAGACTTAGAGGAGTCAGACTTGAAGGAAGTCAGGAATCAAAATGAAACTAGAATAGGCTTGTGACACTTTGCAGAAAGCAAAGAGAGATGCAATAGACGAAAACATGGACTCTCTCAGATAGAGGGAGCTGATCACAGAATTCCAAAAGAAGAGCATGCATATTGCTCATTCAGGCATGAAGCTGGGATTAGGAGGGAGCTAATCCCCAATGATATGATCCATTGAAGAATTAATGAATACCATGAAGTATATGTCCATGTTCTTCATTGGAAGTAGCAACCATGATAAGCAACACGTGTTCAGCTTGCCTCTAGAAGAAGTCTTCTTCGAAAAGAAGCCTTGAATATCCTTAGTTGTCCATCTAAATTTATGTTCCTATGACAAAAGGTTGGAGCCTTTAGGAAATAAGGGCATGTAATCTACAGAAGATTCCATGTTCTCCAACATTGAAGAAAAACATGAGGAAGAACATGAAGATTCCAAGAAAGAAAGAAAAATTCAGAACAACCAATTGAACTAGTTTGAATCCACTAGAAGTAGTCAAGCAGATGGAATGGAAATATGCTGCGATGAAGAATAATGTACGTGAGAAATTGTGAAAAAGACTTGAGCAAGGCAAGACTTAGGGCTAGAGGGTTCTCCCAGAAGGAGGGAGAAGACTATGATGATAGCTTGTTCCAGTAACCATACATACCTCTACATGAGCTATTATATCTCCTGCAGTATCCACGGGTTGGAGTTTACATAAGATGAATGTAAAGATTGTTCTTCTCAACAGAGTAATTGAATAAGAAGCGTATGTAGAGCAACCTCAAGGTTTTGAAGTATACCAGAAAGAGACCCTTGTATGCAAATGGAAGAAGACCTTGTATGGATTCAAGAAAACTTGGTGTAGAGCCTCTCATGTACAATAAAAGAGTGGTGAAAACTTTCTATGACATAGGAAGTATATTAAAATGGTTCGTCAGAAGTCCGGGATGATGGATTGCAAATCCATGGCAAATTCCCATGATGACAGATCTGAAGAAGTTGAGAGACTCTGATCCAGTAGACCCGTCTTTGTATCAACAAATGATTGGCTCGTTAATGTATTTGGAGAAAACTCAGCCAAATATTTCCCTTGTGGAAAGTTTAAGTTATGATATACAACTGCATGGTTTTATCGATTCAGATTGGGTAGGGAGTGCAGATGACATAAGAAGTGCTACTTGGATATGTTTCAATTTGAGATTTGCCACGATGTCATGGGCTAGCAGGAAACATAATTATGTTGCACTCACCACTGCAGAAGCAGAGTATATTGCAGCTTGTGATGCTTGTACAGAAGTAGTGTGGCTTCGTAAGTTGGTTTTTGGACTGTCTGATTAGGTGTTGAATTCGACCATGATATATTACAATGATCAGAGCTATGTGAAGCTTTCAAAGAACTCGGTGTTCCATGACAGATCGATGCACATTGATATTAAGCATTATATTCTCCGTGATAAAGTCTAGAGGGGAGAAGTGATTCTCCAGTATATATCCACAGATGAGTAGATAACATATATTTTGGTAAAGCCCCTGTCAAAGATGAAAATTTTATGTACTTAAGGGACAAGTTGGGGCTCATGGAGACAACTTCCTTATGGAAAAAGGAAGTGATTACTCCTAGGTTGGGAGGGAGTACTGATATGTTATTGATTTATGGAAAGTCATTTTCCATTTCGGAAAATGGTCCAAGTTGGGAAGTTACTTTCCAGTCCAGAAAGTGGTTCGAGATTTCTGACGGATAGTCATTTTCTAGTTGAGAAAATGGTCCAGATCGGACAATCATTTTCGTAATGAAAATGGTTCGATAGATTACTGATGTACCATAGAAAACCATTCCCCTTATGGCTAGTTTGGGGGAATGGCATAGGATAGTCATTCTTCTTGGCAGTCACTCTAAGTAGTGGTCAAGTAGAATGGTCCGCCTTGCTGGGCAATCATTCTTTCAAAGTTCACAGTTGTGAGCAGTTTCTAAGAATGGTCTATTTTGGAGGTTGGTGCAGGATAGTCATTTCCATTAGAAAATGGTATGGACAGTCATTCCCTAGGGAAAACTCATTCTCTCCAGGTTGCACTGTGATTAGTGCCAGAATAATGGAACAATTAGGTGAATGGTCCAGGTTCAACAATCAGGGACATGCATTCCCTAGGGAAGACTCATTCTCTCCAGGTTGCACTGTGATTAGTGCCAGAGGAATGGCCTAGTTAGGTGAATGGTCTAGGCTCAGAAATCAGGGACAATTATTCTTCCATGCCGGGTAAGAATAATCTAGATAGCCCATGGTTGATGTTTTACTTTTTGATGGAATATGCTCTTTTAGATCTCACAGATGTGAGTGGAAGAATGGCCCAGATGACTCAGTTTGTATCATGGTATTGTTTATGCAGGTTGATATCATAAGATATGATTGTTGTGGAGATTGTATGTCTCTGGACAATAGTTGAATGCTAATGTGGTGGATGTGATCCACTGGTAGTGACTATATGTCACTGGTTAATAGAGGTGTGATACTAGGAGTGGTTGTGTACCACTGGATAATAGTTGTATACTACTATGGATAGACACAATTGTGCTATATTGGATGACATTATTGCAAGAATATGCTACTGTATGAATGCCATGGAGACTACCACTAGTGTTGGATTTGATTGGCAGCTAGATGGATAGTCAGTGTGATGGTGGAAAAACATTCTCCTAGTGGAGAATGGTCCAAATAGAACAGATTGATGGTGGACATGCATTCTCTCTGTGGAGAATGGTCCAGGTTGATAGTTTGTTGACATATCATGGACTGGTATTTTCCTAAGGCACATATTATGGCCTGATTAGGAAAATGGTTCAAGACCGGTATTTTATAAGGCATATAGGTAGAGATGGATCTTTATGGTACATATGACCCGATTAGAAAATAGTCCTAGTTTGACATTCCTGTAGGAATGATATGTGTAGCCCATGACGTAGCTTTCAAAATCTGTTGGGACAATCATTCTTTTAGGACATATGTTTGGATTAGAAGAATGTTCCTTGTATCACTTTGTGGAGTGAGTGACTTATTCAACATCATGCCCGATTACTCATATGGAGTATGGCTTCGAGAGATGATGCAGTTGATGTTATTAGATGATACTGATAGTAATGATGTTACTCGTGAGTTGATCTACGTGATCATGAGATAACATGTGTGGCTATGATGATGCTACCGGTTGAATGGTCTATTTGTGCTCAATACCATTACTTTTAATACCTCCCTAGCTGGGAGGGAGTGTTGATATTATGGTAGATGCGAGAGGTATTAATCTCTACATGAAACCTTTGACGAGACTAGAATATTCCCAGAAGTAAGAGAAACCCTAAAACGTTGGATAGTAACCCTAGAAGACAAGTCGACTCAAGAGAATATTTAATATTGAGTTATTAGCCTCCATAAAGAGAAGTCGGTCGAGTCAAGTGAGATAGAGTAGTATAAATAAAGGGTGCTAGAGCTCATTTGACACTCACTCACTCACAACTGCATAATACTAGTGGTGTGCAAGTTTGGAGAGGGAGTGCAGCTGCAACTGGGATTTTGGCTTTTGGTTGGACTTGTTCTCTTGGTTATGGTTTGTACTTTCTGCTTGGTTTCTGGTTATTCTTTCTTGGTGCACTACCCTTGGTTGGTTATTGGTCTGCTACCAGAATTATTTTGTCTGTCAAGGTTAAGGTGCTCGGCAATGGCCTTTATGCCTATGGTTGGGTGACAATATTGCTATATTGTCTATGGAAAAACGAGCACATCTCTTTCAATCTAACATGGTAAGGTGTGGCGAAAATATTTTCTAGCCTCTATTATATTGCATGCGTACTCTTTTTTAAAACTTTCTCTCAAATGATATCTAATGGTCTGGAAAAGTGATGGTATTATTGCTAATCTGAACTTGACATAGTTTTTGTTTGCATATCATGGTACAAAGGTTATCCCAAGGTCTGGTCTTCTCCCAAGTAGATCATTTTTCCATTATTATTACTTGTGTTTCAATACGTTATAAAAAAACATGATCAAATAACCCAAAAGAGAACTGCTTTATTAGGAGGAAATATTTGAAAGGTACATATATATATATATATATATATATTAAAGCCCATCGAAACTTGCCAGATCATTGATCTAGAGAATTGTTCTACTATTAAATGCTGAAGAGTCTAACTGGGCCTCATTGGTGGGTACAATTCCTACTGTTGAGTCAAGGGGCATTTTGACCCTTCAACGAAATTAGTGCTAGAAGGAGGGTCGACGAATGCATGACTAACTGCAACAGTTCTCTGAACACAAATTTATATCAAATAGCGTATAAATTTAAAACAACCCACATGCATGGCTAGTCTGATCAAGGATGGCCCTAATATTGAAGGTACCCCAACCACAAGTGAGTCACCGCAAGCAGAATATAGTTCACACCTTCACCCAAATACCCTACACAATACCCCACGATGAAGTCAACACATTTAGACGAATTACTGGGGATTATGCTTGATAGATCAGAGCATTACCATTAGCTCTGTTTCTTCCCCTTAGAAAGAAAACTACTAGATCAGTGGTTGAAACTCTAGACCATACCTTTGTTCATACAGTTGAATATTTGGTATATTTCTCCCTTTCTAAAATTGACCAACCCCTCAGTTTCATTCCTGAGGCTCCTCTTGTAACACCACCCAAAAGTATTTACTTCGATGTAGAGGATTTAGAGTCTGGAGGAGCAAGTTCCAATTCAGAAAACTCAGACATCGAGTCTGATAACATGGGAGACAAGAACGAGGAAGTCCCTGAAGTTAATGACCAACTGGTAAACAACCAGCCATGGCTGGCGAGGGATTCCCTAGCCTTACCAGGCAAGTTACATCATTTTCCTAGGCCCCTAGAAAAACTTCTTCCAAAATTTGACCCTGAAACCTCCGGCCTACCCGAAGATCATATAAAAAAATTCATACCAACAATCAAGAACCAGGTAAATGAATGTCCAACATGAATATGTAGTATGCAGGTTGTTCCCCTACACATTTGAGAACTTAGCTTAAACATGGTATTTCAATCTCCCAATTGGTTCTATTAACAGTTGGACGAAGTTTTAGAATGATTTCCTTAATAAATTTACCGAATAAACGACTATTGTGGCCTTGATGGCCCAACTTTTTTCCGCCACCGTGGGCCCCAAGGAGAAAGTGAAGGACTTCAACCAACGTTTCACAACTATCCTCAACAAGTTTCAAACAGATGCCAAGCCCGATCAAGAACTACAAATTAAAGTGTATGCTAATGCATTACCAACATCTATTTCCATGTTCATAAAGAGGGTCGCTAAACCAACTCTGGCCGAAAACTTTGAGGAGGAAAAAATGATTGAATTTCAAACGAAAGGTTGCAAAGACAGCCATATCTCTTTATAAAATAAAGAAACATGAGAGACACCTAGGTGGGGAATTCTGTTGACAAGGCCTCCTGGTAAACAAGTTGAAAAACACATTGAAATGGAAAATAGAGATACATAGAGCTTACAAAGGATGGTTAAGAAGTTGTACAACGAAATTGTAGACATGAAGAGAAACGTAGGTGAAGGAACATCAAACCCCAGGCCTTACAAACCCTTCTTCAGGAAAAATCCACCATTTAAGGCTTTAGAACCTCTTCCTGCTAAATTGACCATTGACTTGGGAGAGGTGGCCTCATATTCATACTACAACTACCATCAAGAACATCATTCAAAGAGGGA
Source organism: Picea engelmannii (assembly GCA_009831015.1). Lineage (NCBI taxonomy): Eukaryota > Viridiplantae > Streptophyta > Pinopsida > Pinales > Pinaceae > Picea > Picea engelmannii. The sequence goes on along the minus strand of ML809471.1, from coordinate 185,183 downwards.
TTGTCCTCAATGGGTAAATGCCATGAATTTGTTGGAAAATAAGTTCTTGGACGGTTGCACTGTAACTGAACAACCAGATGATTATACTTCGAGCACCAAGGAGAATGACGAAAGGGAGTCTCCTGAAAAAATATCCATGGTTCTATGGAATGTTAGTCATACCTCATGTTTTGACACTCCCATATAAGGTGAGGAAATCCCAGAAGTACTGGAAGCCCAAACTAGGAGCAAGGCCCCCATCGTGTAAAATCAACCTGTCATTGCGCAAGATCCTAAGATATCTGTAAAAACCTCTTCTCCAGCTCAAAAGACCCCACCACTCCATTCTAGACCAAATTTATCGGATCGTGAAGTAACAAAGCTAGACAATAACGTGGTTGAAGACCTGAAGAAGTTGAAGGCTAATATTTCGGTGGAGTTGTGTAGGATTCCTCATTAAAAGGATTTATTGTTACAAGCCTTGGATGAGGATAACACACTCATGTTAAGCCCAAGCCCAAATCCCAGTGAAGGTAAAGGAAGTTCGGGGAATATCCCGAAACCTAATGTGAATGCAACAACAACCGATAAGAAACCTCAGACGTCTGTCCCACCTTCTTTTTAACATTTGAAATTTATAATGGGAATTTGTACAATTGTCTGGCTGACTTAGGTGCTTCTTCAAATGTTATGCCTTTATTATACCCCTACCAGGAGTGACACACATATTATTAAATTAGATAGAACCAAGGTCAAGGTGATTGGGGATTAAAGAATGTTATGATTCGAATTGCCTCAAACCCAAAATTCCATCAGGTCATAGATATCATAATCGTAGATATTCTAGAGGTCTATGGGATGTTGTTGAGTAGGGTCTGGTTTGAGAAATATCGTTGATATTTTAGTATGGATTGGTCCCATTTGTGGCTACCTTTGAAGGGAAACCCTAACATGATCAGGATCAACCAAGAGAAATATTTGAAACATACTGTCACAGACTTGGAAGCTCCTAATGAACTGTCATCTAATGAACTCCCAGTCTTAGGTAATTACTTGTGTGATTGAAATTTTGGTAATTTGTTGCCATGATTGTCCAAAGTATTATTCTCGCAAAAATATGAATTATCACTTCATGAAGACCCTGTTTTAATTGAGGCATGCAATAAACATGAACAAAGTTTCCATGACTAATCCCAATAGAGTGAAGCCCAGATCCTAAAAATAGATTGCGAAAAAAGGGCGCCAAACTTCGTCTCAGAGATCTGTAATTTTTTTTTTATGGATCCAAATGTTAAGAAGGGGTTGGCGCATGATGTATTTTCATCAGTCGAGTAGGGAAGCATAGCTTTTTATCTTGTAGATTGGAGTTTGAGTGCATTAACAATTGATCCGGATTATTTTCAACACAAACTGAGAGTGGAGATATAATAAAGAAATGCACAGAGATGTCGCGAATATCCAATAATATAACATAAATGTATCAAAGATGCAACCATAAACACAGAGATACAATAATACACGATTTCTATTAATGAAATAAATGTACAGAGACTGTAAAAATACAAAGTGAAAGACTCTCTAGAATGGTGGCAGCTTATCTCTGAGAAGAGATGTGACGGCTACTCGCATTCACAAGAAGATGATTACAATGAGGCTCTGAAGGCCTTTTCACAATAAACATGAATGCCAAAAACCCTAGACATCCAAAAACCTAACCCTAGGAGATGAAGCGCCAAAATTCATGTGGGCCCCGTTTGGGTAAGTTAGTACATCAACTTCCCGGGGTCGTAACTTTTGCATACGATTTCCGTTTTAGGCGTATGATAGCCCGTTGGAAAGGTATCAACGAGGAGATTAATTTTGGGGGCTCAATCATGCCTTTACTTATCATAGAGAATATCGATTCTAAAAAACCTTCATTTAGGCCCTCAAAATGGCCCCAGAAGTTAAAAACTGCCAAAAATAGTAAATTGCCAAAAATGCCAGAAAATTGTTTTAAGCTAGTCGGAAAAGGTGGGTGGCCACTGATATCCACCTAGATCAACAACACTGCCGAATATGAAGCACTAGTCCAAGGACTTAAAAAGGCTATTGTTTTGGGCATCAAGGAACTTATTGTTTTCGATGATCCATAAATCATTGTCAGATAGGTAAGAAACACAATCCATTGTAATTCCCCCCATCCGAGGAATTATCAATAGGAAGTTCGTAGGCTCATAAAAAATTTCCAAGAATTCCACATCACCGCCATACCTCGATCCAAAAATACATTAGCCGACTCATTGGCCGCAATCGCCTCAAGATTGTCCCCCTTAGAGGATTATGGAACCTCTAGATTCACCATAGAATTATTATACAAGCATTCGGTTCCAGATAACATCACTAACTGGAGGGTATTTGAAGGAGATGAACATATTATATCCTTTTTTACTAATGAAGAAAATTTTAGAGACTTGACTATTGATGATGAGGTTTTTAAAAAAAATATGACAGAACATGATAATCACAGCCCTTATTCAACATGAAGTAACGACCCGACTCAACCCAAGCTCCACACTATGCCCCGGGGAGTGGTTAATCTTAAGAACCTATCTGATTTGCGAGAAAAATTTAAGAAACCAAAAAATGTTAAGACTGGTAGTTCCTGTCCCTCTTATAAGGTCATAAATCTAGGAACCGCTAACAACTTCCAACACATCAACCTTGGAATATCATTTTCCCCTAAAGAGAAGAAGGATTACCTAAAATTGTTCAAAGTGTATCAAGATGTGTTCGCATGGTCTTATTAGGAGTTGAAAATGTATGACACCAAGATCATTCAACACACAATCCCGTTAAGACCTGAAGTTAATCCCTTCAAACAAAAGTTACAAAAATTTCACCCATCTCTCGAACCCTTGATGCAGAAAGAACTCAATAAACTATTACATGCAAAAATAATATTCCAGGTAAGGCATTCTGCATGGGTAGCCAATATGGTTCATGTTAATAAAATGTCAGGGGAAAATCGCCTATGTGTAGACTTCAGAAAATTAAATAAGGCTTCCTAAAAGGACAACTACCCTGTCCCTGCTACGAAACAACTCTTGCAAACCATATCAGGAGCATAGATCTTCTCACTTCAGGATGAGTTCTCAGGATATAACCAAGTGTTGGTATCGAAAGAGGATAGACTGAAAACAACCTTCCAAAGGAAATGGGGAACATTTGTGTACAAACGCATGCGTTTTGGGCTAATTAACGCAGGTTCCACCTTCCAAAGAGCCATGGATGTGGCATTTCGGGGACTGGTTAACAAATGTGTGGTAGTGTACCTAGATGACGTTATTTTCTACTCTAGGGACATGGCTAACCATATAGCCCATCTCACACAATTTTTTGAAAGGTGCTGGAAGTATGGGATATCTTTGAATCCAAAGAAGACTGTATTTGGAGTAGCGGATGGAAAAATCTTGGGTCACATCATTTCTAAGGATGGCATCCATATCGTTTCCGAACGTATAAAGACAATATCACAACTACTACGCCCTCATAATAAGAAGGCTATACAATCTTTCATTGGGAAGATTAACTTTGTGAGAAAGTTCACCACGGATTTTGAAGAGACAATAAAACCCTTGCAGAGTACGATATGCAAAGACATTGAATTTAAGTGGATGGATGAGGGAAAAGAAGCCTTCAAAAAATAAAAACTGCCATACCACAAGCCCCTATTCTACGCAGCCCAAATTTTAGTAAATATTTTTTCCTCTACACTTTTGCATCAGATCAATCATTAGCTGCAGTCCTTACTCAAAAGGACGACGAAAACAATGAAGCACTTGTTTCATTCATGAGCACCAACTTACAAGGACCGGATCTTAATTACCCCTCCATAGACAAGCAAGCAGATGTAGTGTACAAAGCAATCAAACATTTCGGATTCTATATCCTAAAGAATCATACTAAAGTCATAGTACATCATCCCACTATCCAATCATTGTTGACTCAATAAAAAATGGGTGAGAGAAGGGAAAATTGAATGGCTTTCATCCAAGAATTCGACCTCGATATAAAACCTACCAATATAGTCAAAGGTCAAGGATTGTGCAAACTCCCCACAGAAGCTCACGACCAAGCTGATTCAGAAGATTACAGTTGGGAAAATGAATTATCACTATGGTGTAGTGAAGTCGTATACTTACCACCTAGCCAAGACTCATGGTATGCAAATCTATCTTATTTTCTCCATCATGGGACATGCCCTGAAAATCTAAATCCCAAAGAAAGAAGAGCCCTTAGGCTAAAATCTACCCAATACCTCCTTATAAATTCTATGCTTTTTTTCGGATGAATTGTGATGGAGTACTACTTAGATGTCTTGAGCAGGATGATGCTGAAAATGTATTAAAGGAACTTCATGACGGACCAATAGGTGGGAATTTCACAGGGGAAACCACTGCTCATAATATCTTAAGGGTAGAGTACTACTAACCATATTTGTTTAGGGACACTCACACATACACAAGAATATGTAGAACCTGTTAGCTAAGCATCGAGAAAGAGAAGAAGATGTCTATCCCACTTCAACTAGTAACCATATCTAGGCCTTTTGAACAACGATGAATAGATGTCATAGGCGAAATTAATCCCAACTTTTCTAAACAACATAAATATATACCGACAACCACATATTATTTCATAAGATAGTCAAAAGCTATTCCACTCACTCATTTTAATGAAAAGGCAATGATCCAATTCCTGGAACAACACTTAATAACAAGGTTCGGAGTACCTTCGATCCTAGTCTTTGAAAACACTGCTTACTTTTCCTCCACACTCTTGATGGAATTTTCTCTTGAAAAGGGAATCATCATAAAATACTCCGCGAACTATTACCCACATGGGAGTGGGGTTGTAGAATTAACTAATAAAAACCTGGTGAGAATCCTAGAAAGGAATGTCGTAGAAAACCAAAGGAATTGGCATAATTCACTTTATAATGCTTTCTGGGCTGACAGGGTGACACCCAAAGAGGCTTTGGGAAATCCTCCATATTTCCTAATATATAGACAATAATCCATCCTTCCAAATGGATTATATCTTCCATCTTTAAAACTCTCTCAGGAATCAAGAGGTCAATCGACATCTAATATGCAATAGAGAATAGATGCCCTCCTCGTGCTCAAGGAAGAAAGGGAAAATGCTAAAAGGAAGTTCATTGCTCCTCAACAATTGGTCAAAAAATGGTTTGATAAACATAGAGCAAAAGATAAAAGATTTGAAGTAGGATATTTGGTCTTGAAATGGGATAAGATGAATGAACCCAAAGGAAAGCACTCAAAATTTCAGAACCTTTGGCTCAGGTCTTTTCAGGTAGCCAAGAAAATTGGGGTTGCCACATATTGTTTGCAAAATCTGAGGGGGGAATTTGATGCTCTCTCGGTCAATGGCCAAGCCCTAAAATTTTTTTCTCATAATTTTTTTTTGTTTTAATACAATAAAGTTTGATTTTTGGTTTTGGTTTGATGAGGGGGTTATTTTTCATGATTCTTGCTTTGCATGTTTTGTTTTTATTGAATGATTTGTATGTTTTTTGTTTGTTTGTTTTTCCATAAATAATTTTTTGGGGATGTTGAGTTTTCAACCTCTGGTCTACGGAAAAGGACATTCTAGTTGTCTGCTAAAAACCTTATTTGTTTTAAATATCAAAAGTAAAGTAAGTTCAAAGTGAGCAGGAGTAGGAGTTAGAAACTACTTATAGTTTCTTTTATATGTGACTTGGAAAAAATACAATGCCTCGTTAGTGGTGGGAATGGCTATTATCAAACATGAAAAGATAAAAAAAATTCATATACTCTACAAATCATGAACTAAATGATGAATGAAAAATTGATGATTGTCTTGCTTCTTTTAGAATGGGTAAGATTTAAAGCCCAGGGGCCTAATTAATCTCTTCACTAACATACATCCTCCTCTTAGGCTCAGATACACATCCCACAAGGAATCCTCATCACAAAAAATATATCCAGTAATGGGTACATATGTTGTGCATAATAATAATAATAATAAGAGGTGATGAGGTAGGAAAATAACTCAAAAGGTAATAATGATGTCAAGGAGGGACTTCAGATATCTTCATCAGGGCTATGGACGTTGGCTGGTAGCGAAACAAGGTCTATGATGTTGAGGTGACTCCATCAGGGCTATGGACGCTCCCTATTAGCAAAGCAACACGAGAAGGGTGATAAGGTTACTCAGAGATTATACAAAATAATACTCTAATACTAGAAGTAAGATCTTATTTGGTTTCTTACTCAAAGTCCAAGTTAGTGATCAAAAGGACTCATCTTTTGTGTTTGGTCAAAATCAAAACCCTATGACAAGGTAAAAAATGTTTTCTAAATTACATGTAGAGGGATCTATGGGTGGTTTTTCTTTTCTCTTCCCGTTCCATGTTTGTATTACTTGAAATTGTCTAGTTATGATCGTGGGTATAAGCAGAGATGTTGGATTCGTCCAGTGAATCACCATTTGTCGAGTCCTTAACAAACCCTTAAAATTTTCAATTTTTGGGTACCACTTTTTCTTTTAATTATTTTACACCTTCTTCTTTTGGCTTTACATAGGTTGCATATTTATCCTTTGTAAAATTTATGCATTTTTTTCCTTTGTTTTCTTTGCATTTAAAATCTCAAGAAAATACAAAAAAAGAAGAAGAAAGAATTGAAAACAAACGAGTAAGTCACAACCTTTTCCAAGAACTGTCGATGAACTCATCGAGGGATGGAGAGAAATAATTCTAAAAGAAGTGTCTATAATCAGGAATGAGGGAAAGTTGCATGCATTTTTAAAGTGGAACAAATTTCATCAATTGTCGATAAGCCATCGATCATCGACAGAATGTGTTAGCATTTCTAGCAGCCAAAGGATTCCACCCATCATCAATAGACCATCGACATCAACAAAAATCCATGTAAGTCGAGCACAAAAAGGTAGATTTATCCCGATGTTGATGAATTATGAGAACCAAGAAATCAATCTTATTCATCGATCAGGTATAAGGGAAAAACTCGATCGTTAATGTTTACCACAAAGTAGTGTTTATTTCAATGACTAGGTTGGCCATGTCACCTTTCGCACTTTCCATGTCACATGCCACGTATCTTGCCACGTAGAATACCCATACCATCACGATAGCTTCCACGTCATCCTTTGAAGTTTATATTCTACGTCATCTACCACATCATCACATCTACATCATCCTATACGGTAATGAAGTCCAGCGTCAGATTTTTCTACCAATAGAAGAAGAGCGTAAAGGTCAGAGCGAACCATCGATGTCGATGCACACATTGACCATCGACAAGTTTTAACAAAATAAAGCACTTAACATACACGTTTTCTCTGACTATGATACTACGGAGGGATATGGACAGTCTGTTTCCTTTCTGGGTGAATCAAATCCGTCCATCCATTTAAAAACAGATCTAGTCGTCGAACAAAGATTATATCTAAAATAATTTATGCAGAGGATTACCACGAGGTTTGAAACAATTCAAGAAATGTTAACTCAAAGGTAAGGGTCACCAATCAACACAAAATGCCAATTTTTCTTTCTGTGTCATTCCCCTCGAAAACCATGATACACAAATAACTTGTTTAAGGATCCCATGTTAAACGATCATCGACGTTGGAAAAATTCTGTCAAAGGAAAATGACACTTAACAAATACTCTCAATCTCCGATACTACGCACTGATAAATTAAAATTTTTTAAATCACTGATGAACTAGAAACAATGGGCCTCCACGCCATTAAATCACAAAACATTAACTCCCAAGCATGGCACGGATCCTGTTTTGATTTATGAAGATTGCAAAGATCATTTTGTACTCCCTCCAATTAAATACTAGATGCGACAAGGTAAGATTATGGGATCTAGATATTTGAATATGTAATACCATTTCTTTCCCAATTTCACATCATGTTCAAGAAACTTGCGTTTCAATCAAGAGGAGGAGAGAAAAATCCATCGAGGAGCCTGCCCCCACACCGGTTCATGGAAATACTAGTAAGACCAGGTTTATCTACAAGAAAGGTAAGCATTAAATTCTGCTATGAATTTTTTAAGTGTTATACATCATCAAATTTTTCATTATCTGTTATGATCACTTGTGACTCATGGTGGTATTCTCGTGCAGGAAAGATGCCTCATTGAAGTTTAGTAACTAGGTGCTCACCAAGGACACCCAAAGGGAAAGAGTCAGAAGTTGGTGAAGGATCGAGTCCAGTGGTTCCAAGAGAGTTGGAATTTGCACTGAAAGTAGAATCCGTGATTCAAATCTCGACCAAGAAGCAGTTTGTTCAACCACCATCGTTTGGAGATACAAATGAAAGCACCGTATATAAGGTACTCCTTCCACCTTGGGGTGATCTCTATAACAAAATTCATCTAGAATGTTTTCCATACTTTATGCCTCACAGTGTCCTAGGGGTCAGAGAACTAGATGACCAAGTTTTTCCAAATATCAGACAGTTGTCCCTACACAGGGTGGCATGCTGAACTCTCGTTTTTCCTTGCATAGAGACCCTAGGATGGATAATTGACCATGCATAAACTGAGAAATGTGTAATTAATAATGTGGAAGGAGAATGCGTTGGTGTATTCCTCTCGGTAGAGGTGCAAAAGTAATACAAGCTCAGAGACCTGAAAGAAAGGCTACATATTGATTTTGTGGTTAAGTTCTATGAACGTCGTAATACCAACCAATTATTAGCCTCTTGGTGGAGGGAGGACAAGAAATTATTAAACATGACCATTGGCTAGTATAACACAACAAATATTAGGGAACCATACATGTACTTAATGGCATTGATATGATCAATGCCGATTGTATGGAGAAAATGATTGTTCAAGATTTTCATAAGCTTGTATGCCCCTGACATATACAAACACAATTTATGGAAGTAGTTTCAACTAGGGGGGAATTATTTCAAAGCAATTGAGCGTCACTATATAACAGGCTCATAAAACATTAGAAGGTGAAACACCATATTTTTTTATGACATCTTTCTTGCTGGATGTAATCTGCGCGAGAAATGTTTTCCCAGGTATGAATATGAGCTGGCATATCGCTAAGTTACTTGTACATGTGTATTTTAGCATGTTATCGCACAAGTTGTAGGTTGGGAAAAGCCTGACCCAACCACTAAATGGCGACAACTAAGAGGTCACCTACCCATTGTCACCTTAGGCAGGTGTCCCCGTCACTTTAAAGGTGAGGTAGTCACCTCAAGGGGGGAATGCCGATGACCCTATGGGGAATGAGATGAAGATGAATTCCCTAGAGTTCAAATATAAATGATGTAAAAGGATTGGAATGATGTCTCAGGAAGGTCCAAGGGTTTCCAAGTACGTTGAGTAAGTTGCAAATGGTGAAATACTTGTCCGAGACACAAGAAAAACAAGCATGTATTGTGGTATAATCACTTGGACAAGCAAGTTAAGCTTGTTTTCCTTTAAATAAATTGTTAGAAACAATGTATATCAGCAATAAAATGACATTACAAGCTGCAAAATAAATTCTAGAGATCAAGTAGAAGATACAAGAGAAAGACTAGTTAATGACTAGCTAAACTCAAGATGAAAAACCAATATTCTAGCATGAAAAGATAAGGCTATTGTAAACACTTGTCAGCAGAAAATTATATCAGCCTTATGTCTCTACCATTCAATTTATTACATCAAGAAAAACAACCACTAAAAACCCTCCAAACTTTGCCAAAAAGTGCGCTAGACCAAGAAGAGTAAGTGTGCAAACTTTGGGCAAATTCTAATGGTTGATTAGGGAGTTTATTCAAGCAAATGAGTTAGGGTTTATGCAACCCTAATGGATGAAGATGCAAGTTTGTAACAAAAACAAAACATATCCCCTTGACGAGGATGCCCTAGTGGCTGTTAGGTTCCCAAGGCACAATGAACACAATCCAAGTTGCAAGAAGTAAAAATGACAAGAATTCACGTTTACCAATGTAAGAATTTGTTTCTTCAATGCAAGAATAATGCCTTTAGTTATGGGTAAATGGGTTCAAAAATAAAGAGTTGGGGTTACTAAATCCTTGAGGGTGTAAACCCTCTTACTTCCCAAGGCAAGTATCCTAGCTATGGTTTGAATATGAGGGATGTAAATCCTCTTACTTCCTCAACTAAACCCTTGCAAAATAACTTCAAAAGATTAAAAATTATGGTGGAAACTAGGATAGGGGTGTATATCCTTATACTCCCTATCTAGCCTTGGCCAAAACAATCTTATCTTGAATTACAAATGATAATAACAAAATATAGAGACCATACCATTCAAGAAAAAGCATTAACATGCCAAAGTAAACCTCCACAAAAGCAAGAGAGTGACCTTCTAGAGATAGCGCACAATCATCATCATCATACCATAACCAAAAAGTATTATTCCATAGCACAAGAGGCAAAATACTCCAAGTGTAGCGAAAATTTTAGACCAATGCTTCTCACAAGAGGGAGAGTTATGATAAAATGAGATCTTATGATCTCTTATTTATACAAAATGTCACTAAGATAACTTGTCCACATAATTAGGGGTAAAGCATAAGACTAAGGGTCAACAACCCTAATATTTCCCCATTAACAAAGTAATATTAAACAATTCATTTAAATTTCACTTTTGCACAAAGTAAAACCCTAGTTTAGAAGGACGTCACCCCTTTAGGGGATGTTTTGGCACTAGGTGCAAGTTGTTGGTGTATGAGGAGGGTGGCTAGCCTTGCCAAAGCCACATATCAGTGTCTAAGTTACTTCCTTCATGGTCAAAGTCCAATTCTCCTCAAAACGTCCAAGTGCCAATGCACCAAACACACCAAATCAACCACACCCTAAAATCCCAAGAGATAAGGAAATGGGGGGAAATAGTGATGGAAAGTGGTAAGTATGGTCGAGAACGGTACGATGGATCTTCAAGGGAGTTCTTAGTAGCAAACCCATCCCCAAGGAAGATCAATTACTAGGGAACAATGTCAACCACCAAGGTGAAGTAGGGAAACAAGCATAATGTCCAAGAATATATCATGAAATCTAGAGAAATCTAAGATACAACATACTTAAATGCTTTAATTATTGAAATGCTGCTCACCATAATAGTGAATTGTACCTCATGGAGAAAGGTCCACTGCCTTCCGAAAGCCAACTGATTTGGTGGATGCCATCTAAAAATATGCGACCTCTATGGTGGTGAGAAGGGTCTCCAACTGTGCAAAAGGGTAATGCTGGTCATGTAGTCTCTTGACACTCCATATCTGTAACCTGAGGGCCTTGAGACACAATCTCCTTAGTTATCCACAAAATGGGGATAACTTAGCATCCTACGGGACAAGTATAAGAACTTTTACGCTATGATTGAGTACACCAGAGAAGTGCATACAGGTCGACACACAAAAGAACGTGGTATTCAGGTACTCACAGATTATAGTGTCACCACAATACACAGGGCAACGAAACAATGGACGCAAATTGTACAAGAACCTCATCAGAAAATGCAAGAAAGATGGGAAGAATGTGTGAAGAGCTAGGAGAAAATAAATAAGGAAATGAGAGATATCCATCTACCAATGTTCGAACAATCGAAGGACTTCACAGACTTGAGTGACATAGTTAGGCAACACACTGAACTGGACAAGGCATCTGGAGCAAAAATTTCACATATATCAACTCTTGTCCTAGGACGGATGAAGAGGTTCATGAAGCCTCCAATCAGAGCATTGAGAGTTTTGCAGTGGCTAAGTGCCAGGCTGGATAAATACAAGAAATGTATGGAGGATATGAAAGAGATCCTTAGTGCACCAATGGAACAACACATGTTTCTTGATGCCAACACATCCGAAGAAATGTTTTTCCAGTGGTCGGAATATGAGAGGAATAATTTGCTGCAGTAGAACATCAAGAAAACTAGAGATAACAAGAGAAGGACATGTGGATTAAGTCCAATTTGCTTTTGTTTACTTGATAAGACTCAACATAATAGCTATTTTTAGATAAATTACTTTTATAAATAAAGACATCGACAATGTATTAGGGGCGATGGTTTTTGCATAGAAAAGAGATTTTTATTTTGTAAGAGAACTATTTCTCGGAAAAATATTATTGAATCCAGAAGTTCTGCGTAGAACCAGAAGTGTAAGATGAAAGTAAATCGATAATGTTTAACATGTGATGTGTGGTAAGGCGTGGTGAAATTATTTTCTAGCCTCTATTATATTGCATGAGTACTCTTTTTTCAAACTTTCTCTCAAATGATATCTAATGGTCTGGCAAAGTGATGGTATTATTGCTAATTTGAACTTGACATAGTTTCTCTTTGCATACCGGGGCACAAAGGTTATCCCAAGGTCTGGTCTTCTCCCAGATAGATCATTTTTCTATTATTATTACTTGGCTTTCAATACGTTATAAAAAACAGGATAAAAGAACCTAAAAGAGAACTGATTTATTAGGAGGAAATATTTGAAAGGTATATATATATATATATATATATATATATATCACTGTTAAAGCCCATCAAAACTTGTCGGATCATTGATTTGGAGAATTGTACTACTATTAAACACTGAAGAGTCTAATTGGGCCTCATTGGCGGGTACAATTCCTACTATTGAGTCAAGGGGAATTCTGACCTGTCAACACTAGGAAACCACAATTAAATGATATACTTCACAACATGACAATCATTTCGCCATTCCATCAGTGCTCTCCTGTGCCATTCAACCCTTTATTGCTCGACCGACTTCAAGCTTTCTGTCGAAAACTATGCATGGATGTTTTAATCAGTTGGTCGAATTTTTGTTCAACCACTAGTCGACTAATTCATCTCTTCAATCGATATTCCAACTCGAAAATACACAAAAAAATGGTGAGCGTGGCCACCAATTGTGTCGATAGTACCCTAGTTGCACTTTTTTTATTATCATACTTTTCATTAAAATGGTATGAGTAAAGGCCGAAAAGATGAATAATGGATTCAATTCTAATTATAGTTTATTCGACTACTTTGGTAGCTTAGACTCCAGTCGATTTTGTAGTCCTCAAGTCATTGTCTAGTCGATATCTTCATGCTCGTTAACAATAGTCCAATGCATGCTTTTCTCTTCTTTGCTTCTTCTTTTGGTTTGGACACAACATTATCGACAACAAAATAGAGAGCCTTAGCCAAGTTGCATACTACAACCATTCAATTATGCAACATATCTAATAGGTGGCCAAGTTAATCATATTCACATCATCAAGATTTCTTTCCACTCATCAACAATTTAATGAATATTTCTTCACTTTGGTTTGTTCTGCAACAATATTGGAATATCCGTGTCGTTGGATATTACTTTTGTTATTGTTATCCTTCCAACAACGACACTTTGCATAACTCTTTTATCATGATTAGTTATGGCGTTTGGGCAAGGGTTTCATGTCTCTCTTTTATCATCACCATTTCATTTGCACAACCACTTTATCTTTTTTCATGTGCAACCATGGGCAGTCGATTCCTTGTAGGCTTGTCTTCATGTGCACGACATCTACGAGAAATCGGGAAGAAGGATGCTCCACTTTATTTTCAATAAAAGCTTCTATGTTTCCACAAGCTTCTATTCAATTGAGAAACATCAATTATTTCTTCCACACAACGATATCTATCCTTGTCAATAGACTTTCTTGGGCATCTTTATCTAGCAGTATCTATGAGCGCATCTTCTAAATTGCAGATATTTCATCCTGTTCTTTTGTAGGTTTGAGCATCATGAGTAGCAATCAAAAAGCAATCCTCAAGCACAAAGAGATATCCATGATCCTTCCACTACTACATATGGGCGGATTATTCCACGAAAATTTTCCACGTTTCCA
>ML809471.1:148973-164487 GCA_009831015.1 Picea engelmannii | reverse complement strand
GAGGAGCTCTGCGCAACTGAGCCTAATCATACCAACGATGTAGGTATGCCATCCCAGGGATTTACATTTTTATGTTTATATTTTTGTATAAGCCAATGAATGACAACCATAATTTAAATTTTTGTCGTTTTTGAATAAAATATGATCAATACCAATATTTTGTCAAAGCAACACGCTGTTCTTTTGGCATTAATTCGACAATATAATCCATTGTTCTGGTAATGGTCGGCGTGGATGCCAGGTTCTTATGTTTCATTGAAAAATATAAAAAAACACCATTTATGAGCATTTTCAATGAAAATCCATCGAAATTGCAGATTTTAATTGCAGAAATCGGATTTAGAAATTTTGAAAACATCTCATACCAATGATGTAGGCGTGTCATCGCAGGGGTTTCATGCGACAAATAAATATCTGTCAGATTTCCGCCTAAAATTGTCCAATATGCCTCTCCTTTCTGTGGGATTTCTATCCAAATTTGAAACAATATCTACATCGAAAATTGTTGGTTTTGCTTTGCGTTGAAACAATATTCCTCTCCTTTTTGCTATATTCAACTACACTTCTTTTGACTTGAATTTGCAGTTTTGAATTTGTGTTATTCAAATCTTTTATTCAAATTTTACAAGGAAATTGTACTAGGACTAGACACGAGCAAAATGACCTATGAATGGGGCCAATGTTGAAATTTTTTCAAACTGTTTCTGTATGCATTGAAATTTGGAATGGATAGACTATTTGCATGCCTTAATGATATGGGAGGGTTTCTGGACTCAAACTTGACTCACACACCCACTTTCTTCCATCATCAATTCATCACGTAAACCATAAACCCTAATTTAGTGGAGTCATCGATTTGTCAGGTTTTAATGTTCCCAATGAATGGATGCATTGTTGTTGACATGGAATGGGACAACACATGTACCTTATTAATTTTCTTCCTTCACTTGATGTGGGCCTAGTCATTCCTAGCCTTGAATTGAAAGTTACCCCTAGTCTTAGTCATCACCCTTCATGACACTTGTCACCAAATGATTAGATCACAAGGTTGGAGGCATATGGGTGACATTGGGATGAGGCTTTATAACCCTACAATAACAAGAGACATTAATTGAACTTTGACTAGATTCAAAGGTGCATGCAATTGAAAATATTAACAACCGAAAACTAAAAGGGATCAATATACAAACTATCAATGAGAGGTGATCTGGTGGTGTGTAGGAAGAGGCCTAGCACCTTCAAAATTATCATTCTCCTCCAACTATCCACATCTATGTATAATTCTAAATCCTCATCCTTCCTTGAGTCCAATGATCCCATGATTCTAGCGTGGTCATGCTTGATGTGGAAGTTTACAGATTTCAAATTATGGGATCATACATAAGATAATGTATCACCTTTAGTGGATCATACATATATATATGGGAAAAATCCAACTAGAAGAATATGCTTTATTTGTTAACTCAATATGTAATTGGTTATAGATGCTTCATTTGTTAACTCAAATCTTCCCTTCTTCTTAATCTTAGGCTCTACTTTCTATTATCAAACTAGAAATAAATCCATTTATAATATTTAGAGGAAATAACCACACTCCCCTCATAATTTATAAGCTACCCTGCATAGGTCTCAATTTTACAAGGAGTCTTTGAGGAAAATCAAGCTCAAACAGATCGAGCTAAGATTCAATCCTCCTCTTCCACTACATCCCACACCTCTAGGAAATTTGGATGAGGAAAACGAGAAGGAAGATTTGAAAGAAAATAGAAAAAAATGTAGGGTTATACCATGTCAAAGGTGCCATTACTCATTTTGTGTCCTATGACCTTAGGGATGCTTGTAAGGAACACAAATAATGGGACAGAAAAAGACGCAGGGTAAATGACATAATGCACTTGAGATATTTTTTATTCTATAATATATATCTCTCTGCACCCCCGTCCTCTGTCTCTCAGGCGTAAAATTAGAAATTTGGGTAGGAAAACCAACATCGAGTGGTTGCTTAACATTTATTTCAAACTCCTTATAACCCTTAACTCATATTTCTTAAAATCCTTAAAACTGAACACTCTAATATATAACAAATTTTTAATCCTTATAGCCCCTTAAACTTTACCCTATTACCCTTCATCAATAACCCAACTAAACTTGTAATCCCAATGGCACATAAACCCTATCTTGAAACTCCTAAGAATGTATCAACCGTAATTCCTATGACCCTTAGTTACCCCCTATGACTCCTAACCACAATCCTTTGTAACTCATAACCCATTTAACCATTAACACCAAAAATAATGATATAACACCTATCCCAATAAAAATAATCTTAGACAACTAACACCAATAAAAATTATTTATTCTAACCTCTAACCTTTATAATTGTAACATCTATACATCTCCTAACCCTTACTTTGAATAAAACCTATAACTCCTAATTGTTATAACTCCTGTGAATTTTCAACCTATAATAACCATTATCCACAATGAGTACCCCTAACCATATGACTCATATAACCCATATTATTTCAATCTTGTAGTCCATATAAACCCAAAAAACTAACCCCTTAAACCCCCAATTTCTAACATATATCAATGCCTAACTCTTACAACTCTTAACCCCTAACCCTTATCAACACCAATACATATAACCCTTAACCTAAAGCTCTTATAACCCTTAAACCCAAATCCTATAACATACAACACCAAATGAGGAACCCTCATATCCTCCTTAAACCTAACCCTAATGCTAATCCCTTAACCCCTACTAATCCCTGGGATTCAAAGGATGTTGGTTTGGATGCTTCTATGGGTGTTAAAATAAATACTTGAGATTTTCCATTTTTGATATGACCCATCCACCCCCTGATGCTATGAGAAAGGTGTCCATAATGTTTTTGAAAGCTTTGGATTCCTTATAGATGTGGGAGGGGATTGTTACCTATTTTTTAAAGGGAACAACGAAAAAACATTGTACTAGGTCTGGACATGGGCAATGGTGACCTGTGAATGGGGCCAACTTTGAAATTTTTTCAAATTGCTTCTGTTGAAATTTTACATGGATAGACTATTTGCATGCCATAATGATATGGGAGGGTTTTTGGACTAAAATTTGACTCACACACCCACTTGTTTCCATTATCAATTCATCAATTCAACGTGGGCAACTTTTTAACAATATTCCATGTGGTGCATATGAGAGATATTTATATTAACAAATTTTCCTAGAACAATCCACATCTATGGTGTCACAGGAGGTGGGATTCCCTACAAATGATTTGGGTGATTTTTTTCAAATAAGGGTTGTATGTGGTTGTTCACAATGCAAAGGAATAAGAAACATCTCTTGTTGAGTAAGTGATAAAGAATTATTTTCAAGATAAACTTCTAGATGTTGATGGAAGTTTATCTCATATAGTTATTCCTAACCCCATAAGTGAAGTTGGGCATACAAGGGAAAAAACTAATTTTAAGATTTTTCTTGAGCCCATGAGAAATGTGTCTATCATATCCAACCCAAGCATGTTTCCCACTATCCCATCATGAAGTGCTAAGTGTTTAGATACCCAATAATCAATTGTTGGACCTATTATTAAAACTAGGCGATCTAAGGTGGTGGGTGCAATAGTGAAGAGTTTGCTAATTAAGATAAATACACAATAAAACATTCCACAATATGATGTTAGGGAAGACCTTTTAGATATTTCCTTACCTCCAACTTTAGAATTTGCTTAAAACACATCATTTAATCACACTCTCTTTCGTGCATGGTTCAATGTTAAACCATTTCTTACAATTGGATAACTTTTCCCCTTTCGTGGTAACAACTGTATAATTTCCCCCTCTAAAATGCTCATGTAATTGAAACCAACGCATATAAATGACATGTGAATGGGGCCAACGTTGAAATATTTTCAATTTGTGCTTGTATGCACTGAAATTTGACGTGGTTAGACTAGACACATGCATTGACGGTATGGGAAGGTTTCCGGACTCAAACATGACCCACACATACAATCCGAAAATCAAACAAGAAGCATATAGAATAATTAATGTGAATGGGGACAATGGATGTTTGGCATGGATGTATTGGCAGCATATTCCGTAGCGCACTTGTGTTTAAATTGTTTCCCTGAACACTTTCCCTGAACACTTCAAAATTATAAGGACGAATGACCCTTTACAACTACATGTGACCCTTCACAACTTCATGTGATAACACATCACTTCATCCTTGTTTACCTACAATCCTACCTACTATTTTAGTTCTGGTCTCCCCTTAGTGTCGATGCTCCTTAATTCTTCTAACAATCTCTACTTTGCTTGGTGTGGACCTTATATGTCCTATTTACTAAGCACGTTTCATTCTATCCTTTCCACTACCACAACATGGTTGTATTCAAACTTCATAATGGTGAGTCCAACAATCCCTGAACAAGCTAGTTGACTCACCCTCTAGTCATTTTCCACCACATTTACGTCACTTCACATCTTCTTAGATCCTTTTCAAATGACGAGCCCAACTTTGGGACCATCTCCAAAACTTTGTTTTTGAAGTCTCCCCTCTGCAGGGCTCAAGGGTCCATGAGCTCACAAAGAATTTCCTCCTTCCTCTATGGTGTCATTCCAACATTGAATTTTCCTATGTTAGTTGTTCATGTTTATTTCCTTTGATATAAACTAGTAGTACTTTGATTATCTCCTGGAGTTTAGCTATCCATTTTCCATTTTGGTGCATATGCATGAATCACTTCTCACCAATTCTTGGGATCTTATCTTGTTCTTCAAGTTCTCAATCTACATAATAACTTAAGAAGTGGGTGATGGTAGATTATATAGACTATGCATTGAGTAATGGATATTTAATTGTCATTAATTTGAAAAAGTGTTCATATCTTTCCATAAATTTCAAAAGAAACCATATCTTTCCCAAAATTTTGAAAAAATTATTGGATGGTGTGGAAATCAAAACAATTTTTGAGTGCATTTACTATTGGATTACCATCATTACTGGAAGGAACAATGTTTTATGGATACCACCATAGCTCTATAGTGTGATGATGCAACTCAAAGAGATTATCTTGACATGACTTGACTATTTTGAATGAGAATCCCCCAATCCCCCTGACTACAGAGGTGGAGCTTAATTCCCATGAATATTGAAACAAACTTACAAATTCAAATGATTTATTCTCGACTCAATTAACTCAATACTTCCTTAATCACAAGGTTAAGTTTTATTAAATTAATACAACTAGATTGACTATCCCTTTCTTAGGATCTAGCCTTATTGAATAATAATTAAAGTTATATAATAATTATATAAATTATATATAATAATAATAATAATAATAATAATAATAATAATAATAATAATAATAATAATAAATTTTAAAAACAAAAAAAACAAAACATAAAAAAACAAATGAACAAAAACAAACATCTCATAATATTTCCCCCCTACCCATGCCCACGCCATCGATCATAGCTTCACCAACTAGCTATTGGAGGAGGTCTCCCATTGCCCAAACCCTATGAGGTAGCTATTGGAGTAGGTCGCCCATTGCCCAAACCCTACGAGGTAACTATTGGAGGAGGTCACCCATTGCCCAAACCTTGCGAGGTAGCTATTGGAGGAGGTCTCACCCGTTTTCACATAGAGCGAAAACGAGGTAGCTATTGGAGGAGGTCTTGCCAGTTTTCACACAGAGCAAAAATGAGGTAGCTATTGCGAGGTAACTATTGGAGGAGGTCTCCTGCGACAGAGACAGAGCAAGAGAACATGCAACCAAGGGGACAGAGGAGCATTGATAGAGGAGGCCATCTAGCCCTAGCATGGCAGAGGAGCATTGATAGAGGAGGCCAGCCTGCCCTAACGTCGATAGATGAGGCCAACAATGTCATCAAATCAGGTATGGATGTGAAGCAACTCTTTCCATGAAATTTCTCCTTCCTTCTTTTTCCCATTACAAACATGTGATAAACATTTTTCTCATGTTCATGACATGACATGCATATGCTCAAAACTTGTTTTGTCTTGCTTTAAAGGAATTTATAGGTGGGAACTTTGTTCAAAAAAATCAACCAAAAAAATATTTTTTCCTTCACCACCACTCCTCCATCCTTAAATCCACAACAAACAATGAGGCATATCCTAACCTTGTATTATAAGCCCATGTTGATGGAGTTTTTGACCATAGTAATTCATGCTCTCCTTTATATAATCAATCCAATCTTGTGCCATAGCCCCTACCAAACCAATGTCTTATGTTGACTTCCAAGACACTCTCAACAAACAGACCTAAACAAGAGTCAATGCATCACTGAGAATTTGTATGTTCAGACAGGGTAAATGCTCCTAAGGATCTTGGGAGAGCTTGAAGTTACCCTTCACAAGAACCCACAAATCAACTCCAACAATTACCTTCTTACCATTTGCAATCCTCCATGCCATGAACGAAAAGCTTCAACTAGCACTTCCACATAATGGAGCAGTTTTGGTGACTTTTGGACTCCTTCCTTATCCACTCCTCAGAAGACAATGGCTTCATATGCTTTGTATACATATTATTATTCCAAATGCCTTTGTCCTTACATAACCTCCATAAACTATTAACTGTTAGTGCTTGACTGAAAAGTTGTATATTCTTCAATCCCACCACCTAATTTCTTTGGTTTTGAAAGTCTTTGCTAGTTTATACAAGACATTGTGTCTGAGTCTTTTATCCATCGCCATAAGAAATTAAACAGTTTATTTCTAATGTACTTCTATATCCCTAGGGGGATATGTGATATGGAGTGCCAATATACCAGGGTTTCCTCAAGGATGGACTTTATAAATGTCAAACAACCTCCAAACAATAACCATTTGTTGCACCAAAATTCTATCCTCCTTTCAATCTTATTGTATAGCCATACCCAATCATTGAAACCATATTCATTCACCTTTAGATTGAATGCCATATATTTAATCCCTTTCTAAAAGGGAATTCCATGGTACTACAATATAGTTTTGAGTTATCTACTCTAGTCCTCCATTACCTTATGCAAGACCCAATGATGGGTTTTGATAATTTTTCTTCATAATTGTTGCTTTCATATATAGCTCCAAAATTTCATGGAACTTCAAGGCATCCTATATAGAGGCATTCCAAAGAATAAAACATCATCAACAAAAAGAAGATGAGTTAAGTTCCCATTCTTATACCTTTTAAACCCTGTTTGTCCATAAGAGATCACATATCTTCTCAATTACTCTGCTACAAATATAAACAACATAAGGGATAGGGGACAACCTTATCAGATATCTCCGGAGGGATTGAAGAAAGAAGCAGTGGACCCATTAATTAGAATAGAGAATGATATTGAATTTAAACAACCTTTGACCCAACTAACCACTGGAAGATTGAAACCAACATGTATGATCAATAATATTAAATATAACCATGAAACCCTACTGCATGCCTTTGATAGATCTAACTTTATAACAAAGGTTGTCATTTTCTTTGTCTTGGTATAATGAAAATATTCTTATGCCAACCCCCACAATATACAAAATTTGTCTCCCATTCAAGAAGCCAAACTATTCAAAAGAAATGGCTTTGGATAGATTATGATTTATCTTCCTTCCAGTTACTTTTGATATTTTTTATAAATATAATTGCATAATGATATTGGCTTGAAATATTAAAAAACGTATGGATCATATTTTTTAGGGATCAAACATAGAAAGGTATAATTTCAAATGCACCTAAGACTTTTCCAGAGCTCATAGATTAATTTGGAATGGCTAGCACATCCTATTCAATGAGCTCATATAGCCCCATATAATATAAAACTGTATAGTCCAACGATTAGGACTAGGTATTTTCTCTGATAAAAAAGAGTATACATTGTCCTTTAAATTCTCCTTTGTCACAAATGTCCATTAACTATTTATTTTGAATTCCTTCCATAAACCTTGGAAAAAACAAGCAAATTGTCGCTATGTTTGCAATGTTGACTAATTCTAGACCCTTAAATACATATTGGAAATGGGTTGTCCCCACCTATGATATTTCTTGGAAGCTCTACACTCTAGCCCCTACTGGATTTTGAATGCCCCATATGCTATTCATTCTTTTCCTCATGTTGGAATAATTATGGGAAAAATAAAGTATTCTCATCTGGATTTTCTATCCATAAGGCCATGCTCTTAAGTCTCCATTGAGTGCATTCCCAATTCATTAGAGCCCTTTGTTAATCCTCCATCCTCCATCCTCTTCAAAGAAACAACCAAAAGAGAAAGGAACTACACTTGTACTTGAGACAACTCCAATTGCATCGGTACTACCGCAAACTAGAACCACTAGACTACACAATCAAGGTTCCTCCTCTTCTCATCCAACTCTGAAGTAGATTCAATATAGATACACTATAATTTTGGATTGTTTGAGATATAGTAGGTAATGAATTGATCAAAGATATTTTGATAAATAACTCCTTGTATGAATTAGAGAGATTATATATATTTCCTTTGGAAATTCACTTTAGTGACATTATATACATGGTAGATACCTATAGGAAATTAAAAGTAGAAAATGTGACCTTCAAAAAATAGCTTGGAAGGGTCCCAAACAACACAGTTGGAAGCATGATGACATAATGATATCAACGAGGCACTTTGGGACATAACTTTGACTCTAAAAAGAGAGTTAGTAGAGAATAAGAAAGACTTAGTAGAGAACTTGTGACATGTATTGTTGTAGAGAAAGGAGATGACTATATTTTTGCATATATGAACCATTTGGAAGATTTGAACCCCATGTTTGAACTAGATCACTTCTAACCTTTGGTTGAACACATGCTTAAAACAATCACTAATCGAGTAGCTAAAAAATGGAAGAGAGTGGTATTAGTGATACCATATTTCCCCTCGTTTTTCCATTTCCATTTGCATCAAGAGACTTTTCCTAGAGACACAATTCAAGTCTTCACATTTCCTAGAGATTTTTCCATTTCCATTTTCCTAACTCTTCTACACGATTCAAGTCCTCACACTTAGCCAAATTTAGAACCCAACATAGTTGATTCGACCCCTTTCTAGCCTTATGTCAAAATCAAATGAGCTTCAACAATCGTGTTTAGATATGTTAAGAGTTGAGAATGTAGAAAATTTATTGGTTACCTCTACTAAAATAAATTAATACTGCCACATCCTAGAGTTGACAATCAACAACACCATCTAATAGTAGTTACTAAAATGAATTCTTAATCGATCACGTGGCCCTATAAAGGAATTTTCCATTGATAGTTAGAAGCTAATACACTATGTTCATTTGTAGAAGTCAACTCAAGATGTATAGATTTCTTCCTCTATGATAGATATTTTAGTCACACATCAATTTTTTGAGTCAAATTTTAGTTGGCCCTTCTCATGCACAAGCTCTAGTTATGCCACTGAATGTGATTGAGTTAGTTCACACTCATTTCTTGTTTACAAATGAGTTCTTGTATCACAACATTATTGGGTTCACTATTAAATTCATGCAATAATGCTTCATATTGTATATAGTAAGTTAGATATACATTGGACCTTATTTCATGCCAACATTGTTCCATCATGCCAACATTGTTTTCAAATAGTTAATAGTTGATCTCTTCTATGCTAACTCCCTCACATGTATAAATCAATTTTTGGATGATGAACAATTGGTTTTATTTTATGCATTGAAGAGTGCACCCTAATGGATTAGGAAAGTTTGGGGACCCAAGGGAGGCTCCTCAACTAAAAAAGACCCCAACTAGTGCACAAGGCCCAAGAAAGGTCATAACTGGTAAGGGAGGGACCTAAATGTGTTGGCCAAAGAATCTACCATAGACAAACATATGAACAAGGAAGGATAAACACAAAATAGGGCTGCATGATGGCACTAGAAATCACATGGAAAGACATAATCACACATCTAGACTAAGGTAAAGGACTCAAAATGAGGGGTTTCAACACACTATGATCCATCACTAGGAGGACCTAAGTGTTTTCCTAGTGTAGGTTGTGTATGGGAAATGCACCATGAAATACTCCACACACCAATATGAGATGGGATATGTGTATGATCAATATGAAGTGTAGAAACCATACACTATGAAGTGTGTTGACGATTGAAAACGTCAATGTAATTTCGCCCGCAAAGTGTTGCTAAGACTATTATTATATAAGACTAAATAATGCTAGTAGGTGGGACCCCCTTGAACTTTTGAAGATCAGGTCTGTTCATTTTCAATGTTATGATGATGTGCTACAAAGTTTTACATGGTTGATGAGAATATGGTTGTCATTGATATCAGTTAAGCTTTGATATGTTGTTCCTTACATCCTGCTATTCATTTATGGTATTTGTTCTTCTCGCACTTGTACACCAAAAATGTTAGTGAAAATTGTAGAAAGGCATTTTGAGGAAAAGCAAAATACTATATCTAATGCAAAAGAGACCTAGCTCTGCGATACTATATGCATGAGAATACTTGTTGATAGTGGTTAAGTCCAAGATAACAAAGAAATGGCTATGAAATATTGTTAAGTTACATTTATATATAGGCATATCGTGTAAATTTTGGTGGCGCATTTTTGGCAAGGTGATGATACAATAGTTATGCATTGGTTAATATCCATATGTCGCTCGTGGGAGTAATAACTTAGCGATTTTTATGGTGAATATCCTATGGTTTGGGGTTATGTTGATCATGCCATGGGAGATGATTATATACAGGTTCATTTAGATTGCATAGTAGTAAAACGATTGATTTGAGTTATTATGGAAGTATAACCATGGCACATCTGGCAAAGTGATAATGAAAATGTTTGAATTATAAAATGTTTGAACTTGGATTACGCTATGGTTTAAATATGCTGATGTTCTCGATGCGTTGGTTGATTAATGTTGTTAATGGAAGGCCCATTGGAATGTACTGTGGATTAAATGAGAGATGGGTGGAAGCGACGTGCATTTACTGCACGTCACCTTTATCCTTCCAGTTGGCCGCCACCTTAGTCGGACCATTGTTTGATTTGGCTGTTGTGATTGCACTTCGGATTTTTGGCAGGGTGAAACCGCCCAACCACCTCTCGTCTTAAGGTTTCGATTAACATGTATGTCTCTTTTGGCCATTCTTGACTTCACTCTGGTTACAAAATATTTTTGGCTCAATTGTGTAGGTTTGTGTTTGTCCCGAGTGCTGCAACTATGTGGAATTTTGGATTTGAATGGAAAATAGATGGTTCGACTTATATCAGTTAAGTTCGTTGGATTGTTAGTCTTCCTGGGTGATAGTTCTTTATTACCACTGTGTGTTGGTTGAAGGGTTTTTTGGCTGGATGATTGTCTTCACGATTATTGGGTTTAATTAAGAGCCATGTTTTCTGGTTTCGGCCTTGTCAGGGGACTATCTCCCATCCACAAGCACCACAACCCCTTGTGCGTACACCTTCGGTCTCGAAGTCTCACTGAAGTTAGTTCTGTTCCTCTCGTGAAGGCTACTATGCAAACCCTTAACCCTCCAGGCTGGGGTTGCATGGGGAAACTGTCGGGCTGGTCAGGTTGTTTCTAGTTATTGTGGTCTATTACCTTGAATACAGGCTCACTTGTGGGTCGTATAACCATCATGTTGGTATGGGTTCCTGTCACTGCCTTCGTGATATTAGCATAAAACTTACATTGCTATTTTCTTTTTAAGGTCACAGTCACCCACCTTATGCTAAGTAACTCAACGATTTTAATGGAAGGGCCTCTACCCTGTGTCGATTGGATGCCTGGTTATGCATAGCTACCATGGCTTATTCGGTTGGTTGTTTCCCTACCACAATGACATTTGTTAGTTGATATACAGTCATTAATATTCAAACTTTTGATGTTTCGGTTGATGGTTGGCATTGGTTACAAATATTGTGGTTGCTCGCGTAGGTTGTGTTCTGTATAGGGTGTTTTGCAAAGTAAATTATTGGACTAGGTATATCTATTGCATCTTCTATTGTTGGTTGAATAAACTTGACTGTGCACAACTTGGTCAATCACGATTGGCTAACTCAATATCTCGACATGATTGATTGAGTTATATCGTGGTCGTATGTTGCTGTGTGATTAGTGGAATTGTTGCACCTTGAAGTTTTCTCAGTTGCACACCGTGTGTAGTATGGGTGACTTGTTTTCATGCTCAGTGATATCCACCAAGTTTTAAGTGCATTATTGATTGCAAATTGACCACTGTTGATGACATGCATGTTGGTTATTTGGTTCGATTTTTAAGTCACATTGAGTTGTTTTGTTTTACAATGGCATGGTTACATTGCCTTGGAAAATTACTCTTGCAAAGCCTGTGTCTAAATAGTGGCTGTTTGGTTGTATAGTCAATTATCATCTTAGTCATGGCATGCGAGGTTTTGATTATCTTGATTATTTTTACTACCTATATATATGGGAACGGATATCATTACAGACCTTGATTGGTTCTATTGCGGAAATAGTGACTTCATTATTATTTTGGAAATATGACTTTTAAATATAGATTGGATACATGTATGGCAGTGGTGGAAGTTAATGATTATAGATTGGGAAATGAGTGCTATTGTTGACTATTATAACACGCATAATGTGTGAACAAAGGGGACATAACCTCTTACAAATTGTGTGCAATACTTACCTTTAATGATGGCACTGTGTTGGATATTTTATTATTGGACAATGAACTAGTTAAATACACATGAATTTTTACTCAGTCATCTGATTGTTGGTTGATGCATATTTTTCTTACTGCAAAATATGTTATGGATTGCTTGATTAATCTCATGAACAATAAATTTTTTTTCCCCTCTCATTATCTCATTTTTCGCTAATTACAACCCCCTCACATATCCCATATTCATTTTATTCACCCCCTGTTCTGATATTGATCACAACTGAGAGAATTTCTGTGTTAAGATTGGGAAAAAGTGGCAGTTTTCTGTGTGGGTCGCAGTGAAGTTTATTGGTTTGCTTACAATTGATTGTTGTTACCATTGGGCAGTGACCATATCTCTCCCTTTTCATTATATCATTTTTTTTCGCTAATTACAAACCCCTCATGTATCCCTAAACATTTTTTTTCCACCCCTCTGCTCATTGATTAACATTAGAACAATTTGTATGGATTGGATTGCATGAGCCCGATACATTCTGAGCCAAATTTATTTCGTATTTTTAAGGATTTTTCATGCATGGTTATTTAAAAGACTATTTGCTAATCGATTACACATGCATGACTCTTTGATTGGATCAGACAGGGAATAGTCCGACTTAGGCCTGAAAGGCCTCCCTCCCGAGCCCCGCAATGACAGATTGATTTCAGGGATTTTTGGAAAACATGTTTTATTTTGGATATATGAGTATTATCTTTTCAAATTTCATGAGCTAAAATTGCCAAAAGTAAATATGTTGATGGGAGTCACAAGGGGTCCCACCTACTAGTTATTAATTAATTATGACCCTTATCATGATTATTACTCTTTCCCCTAACTAAAGTTAGTTGAGTCTTTAGTTATCTTAACTAATGAGTTGGTTCAACTAATTCAACCAATTCTAATTTATTAAAAGCAGAAGTAAGGGGAGGAACAAGAGGAGGATAGAAGCAAAAAGCATGCTAAGGTTTGCTCTTTGAGTTATGTTGAGATAGTTCAATTTTCATTCATTCATATATTCATCATAGCCTAATTCTATTTTGAGATAGTAGGGTCTTATTGTAGACAACAACACTCAGGGATGAATCAAATCATTCAGACACTTGTTCTTCAGAGGTGTTGATCTATCTTTGATAGTCTGTGTAGACTTGTCCGTTCGTGAATTAACTTTCATGACTGATAAAGGATATTGTGCAGAGTCGAGTGGGAAACAATCTGTGGCAAGATGATCCAGCTTTTAGAGTTCAGTTTTGGTTTTCTGTCAGAGGTCCTTTTGTATGTTCCATAGGGGATTTTTAAGTTTGACTTTGGTCCAAGATTTCTGTGTGAATTTTTTTAAAGACAATGACTCTTTGGTGAATTGAAATGAAATAAGGGATTGCTTTATGTCTCATCTACATTGATTATGACCTTTGTGTCTTTACTTCTGTTCTTACATTTATTTCAACAACTCATATTTTTATAAAAATACATAAAAAGTGAATTTCCACCAAGCTTTTTGTTGATAAAAGACTAGCCTAAGCACTTGTAATTAATACTTATGAGTTAGGATATATATTTTTGTTGTCTATAAACATAGGGTGATATTCTCGTCTACTTTACTTTAGCCAAGTAAAGTCTGAAAATGCTTGAGTACGATCAATTGATATCTTGTCCTCAAATAAGTGTAGAAACCATAAACTAAGTTTCACCCCCATTGCATGAGATATACTTCATGGAATATAATAGAAACAAGTTGCATGAAGAATATTGAAAGGAAAAGAAACAATTGAAGACAAAGAAAATAAGGTGACACTAATTGGCAAAATAAATATGCATAAGAAAATAGGAGGGTACTCATGAGAAAAGTTTGCTCGAGCAAGTACCCTGACATAAGGATGGAATTCACCACGTGATAATTCTTTGCTTGATAACCATCGTGGGAACCCAACATGACCCTATATCGATGAAAAGTGGAAATACACATGGGTTTACCATGGTAATATTCTTGCAAACAATGCTAACAAAGAGAATGTTAAAAACCAAATATCAATATAACATAGAAAAACCTCAGAAAAAGTACTCAACGCCTTGAAAAAGAGACAATTTCAGATAATAAGCCTCTTCGAGGGGGCAACCTCCTTTTACCCCACTTAAATGTTCAAGTACAAGATGATTCCAAATGAAAATGTTTCCTTGGTATATATAGGAGACTAGGAGGTATAATTACAACTAATGGAATAAAGCCGACATAAATAAAATAACATTACTAATGTAATATGCCCCAATTAAGGGGTAATGAGCCAATATTAGGGCTTAACATGCCCCTCCCCTTGAGACAAGTGTTGTCCGCAACGCTTGAGTAACTTTGGATGCTTCTGTATAAAAGACTCATCTTCCCAAGTGGAATCTTCAGTCGATAGTTTCCTCCATTTATTGAGATACTTTGAAATGGATCTATTCCTCAGATGGCGAATTCTTGTGTCAGTGATGGCTTTAGGCTCCAATATGATTTTTCCTTCCTCGTTAAGTTCTGGCAATATAGTTTGAACTGGGATCTTGTTGCGTATAACCTTCTTTAAGCATGAAACATGGAAAACTGGGTGTACTCGTGAAGATGCAGGCAACTCCAATTTGTATTCCATAGTACCAATCTTTTGCAACACCTTATAAGGGCCATAGTACTTTGGTGATAATTTATTTTCCCTCTTGGCTTGCTTGAGGGACATCTATTTGTATGGTTGTAGTCTTAAAAACACCCAATCCCCTACTTCAAAACTTCTTTCACTACGATGTTGATCTGCTTGTTGTTTCATGTGATTCTGTGCCATGGTTAGGTTGTCCTTTAAT
>ML809471.1:50205-95523 GCA_009831015.1 Picea engelmannii | reverse complement strand
GACCCAATTTGGTCATCCCATGAGTTCCCATGATTACTTCAGTAGGATGTTAACATCCAACCCAAAGTTGAGCATAACTTCTCACACTTCATATCATTGAATCAATGCATTTAAGATAAATTATTTTCCATACCTTGTTCACTAGACATGGTTTAAGGGCCGATCTTGTGCCTCTATTGGTGACTCTAAAATTGGCCCAAGGACCTCCCTTAACTTTGTTGTGGATTTATCATTGTTTATTATCTATAGAAAACTTTTAAAACATTCTTTGACTTCATCTTCCACTATATACACTAGTAGAATCATGCATTGGCTTAGTGGCCAAATTATGGAAGGTTTTCTATTTCTTGCATTCATAATAACTATGTTTCTAGCATGAATAGCTTCCCGCATCACCTTAATTACATATTTAAAGTAACCTTTCTTTCATAGTACATCAAACCTTGGTGCTCACTATAAAGCTTGATATATGGGTCCTTGATTTGCATCTCTCATGTTTGTGCTAGAATTGGTTCCAAACTAGGTGACGATATTGATCCCAATGTAGGAACAACCTACTATATTTTCCCCATGGATATAAAGTTCACAATTCACCATATTATCACTACTCTATCTCATGTATTGTTCCTCCCATTTATTAATCAATTGTACACAATCATGTGTATTATGTATTGTCTTTTGGTAGTACCCACATCAAGGATGATGAGGATATAAGTAATTCCTTTCAATATACCCCACTTCATTATAATTATAAAATCATGGTGGGAGATGATTCACTTAATTCCATAGAGCCCTATTACCCTAATTCTAATTATGTCCCCCATCCACTCCCATGGTTGAATCCATTGTGGACAAGTTCTTCTCAAACCTTTCCATTAGTGTAGATATTGCACAAAAATCCTTTGTATCCTTAATTTTTACCTAAGAAAGTTTCAATTCACAATGCTACAATATTACTAAATTTTTATAGCAATAAGAAATGGTGGATATCATACCTATTGTTTTAGAAGATCTCACGAATCCCAACATCCAACTTTCCTACAAATGGGTTAACCACAACAATAGTATATCTTGGAACCATGGGGAAATTGATCTATATATGACCTTCTATATTATAGATTGTACACCATACTTCCTCCCTACGATTGTACATTACTTTTTCTAGCTCTTAAATTTTCTCAGAAAAAGATATTAACTTGTATTAAAATTGATCCAATTCCCGGGACAACCCTAGAATGGATGATTCAATGGGTCTCTTAATGGATTCAAGCCACATTGAAAATTCTAATATTTTTTTTTATGTAATTAGTTTTTATTATAACAATGCTAAGGTAACAAGCCATCGATAATCCACTCCTTATCCTGGACCTCCTCGATCATGAATAATTGACTCATTACATCTTGGAAGCACTGGTCATACTCACTTATAGTTTATTTGATCTTCTATTTAATCTCTTTTAATCAACAATACTTTATCTCATACTTCATCTTTGTGAAATTTTAATGTCGTGTTTGTTGTTCAATTTCAACATTCTTTGCATCCACCATTGTCAATATTTCAAGCAACTTGAGCTTCCAAATCCTCCATCAAGTCCTTTCACCTCACATGTTGGGGTTACACTTCCATCTAAATGAGTCTTGGGAGAATACCTTGTTCCACCATTACCATCTTCAACCGCACATGCATTTACTCAATCAATCTTATGTGTGGTCCTTGCTTGAAATATTCTAGTACTTTGGTCAAAGATTGATCACATTCCACCATGAATCCCAAAGCATAACATTCAACGAATACTTTTAACCAAAATTGAATCACTCGGGGTCAAATTATGGTCATACAATGAGATATTTAACAAATTATTACCAGTCCACCCAATTCTTAGCTATGAAAAAAATGATAATATTGCTTCTCTACAAATATTTCCAACTATTCATGTAGATTTGCTTGAAAATTTGCTTCTCTACAACTATTTCCAACTATTCATGTATATATATATTTTAAAACCTACAGGAGGCGTGGCAATAGCAACGAAAGTTCATCGCAAGCCAAACATGATTTTTTACTCTGCCAAGAATTTTTGTGGCAATAGCGACGAAAGTTCGTCGCAAGCCAAAAATGAGCTTTTACTCTACTAAGGATTTTCGTGGCAATATCGACGAAAGTTCTTCGCACCTTTCCATGCTTTTTCATTGCACATATGGAATCTGCGTCGTAAGTTGTTCGTGAGTTTTTACTTCGCCAAGAGTTTTCATCGCTATTGCCATGATTTTTCATCGCACCTTTCCACGATTTTTTGTCGCACCTTTCCATGCTTTTTCATCGCACGCATGGCATCTGCGTCATAAGCTGTTGGTGATTTTTTTACTTTGGCATGGTTTTTTGTCCCTATTGTGACGATGTTTCGTCGCTATTGCCATGCTTTTAAAGGTAAACCTATCTTGAGGACAATGACACGTGGTGACCTTATGTCGTCACTGTTTCCATGAATACCTGGTTTGTAGATATAGCAACGAAAATAGTTCCACGAAAAATAGCCTTTGCTTTCGTGGAAAGTGCAATGGATATGTGTGGCAATAGCAACAAAAAACCATGGCAAATTTGGTCATATGTAGTAGTGTTCAAAGGAGAGAAACATCCATAAGTGATTTTCATGTCTTATTTCTCTTCATCTTTTCCACGAGCAGCGATCAATGTCTTCTTATCTCTCCATAATCAGGTTCAAACCACCCCCATTCGTTGTTGCTGTCACCCAACTAGATGAAGGTGGAAAACCAGTCACAACAACCACTAGTTGTATAGGAAGATACACATATACAATGTTTACTGTGATTAGGTTCCAATGACTATGATGACTACATATCACACATCTTGACTCCTCGATCTCCATTCTTGTAGGGCGCCATCGGCTTTCATACTCACTTGCGAGTTATTCCTCCCAGGAGCCATCAGGGTGCTCTCTAGGGCTGCTCTAGTGATCTGCTGTGCCTAGAGGTGTTTTTTATGGAATTGACGAGGGTTTGTGACATCAACCAATCCTACCATTCGTCTACTTTCTTTGTCACAACTGAGGGAATTGTTCTGCAAATCTTCTACCAAGGGGCCCCATCAATTTAATTGTTCTTGTATCATCATCTTGTTGTTTAAGTTCTTATGTGTGTGTGTATATTATGAAATGTCTCTTTCTTGAATGCCTTCAATTTCTGCAAAAAAAAAATGCTTGTTATGAATGCTCTCCACAAATACTCTAATCAACCAGTTGCTGCAAAATTCTCACCATCAATGCTCAAAATTTCAATCAATTGCTCAATGTTTGTATGCTCATTCAAACCTCTGCTCTGCTGCTAGTTATGTTTCCATGTTTGCTTCCAATTTTTGGAAATGTATGGAATCTACGTTTTTACACTAGATGAAGGACAATATTTGACTCAATTAATACTTTGTGCATGCGACTGAAACATGGCTTAATGAACTTTAGGACACTTTTGTTTTGGTACCAGACTTTTACAACTGTTGTCAACTGGGTATCGACTCATATCGACAAGAAACCGATCTTGTCGACTAAAGACCAACTTACATTACATAGATGAAGGGGATTGCCTGCCTTTAAGACTCACGTTTAACCCCCTCATTTCCACTTTTGAGTCAGATTTTACAACAAATTTTGACTAGATGCAATCTGATTCAACTTCTACATTGAATATGACTCAATAGACATGACTAACTCACAATCAATGGACAACATAATTTTAGATTATTTATTTGGACTATTTTAGACTTGTAAACTCTACTAGACTACGTATGACTTTGACTCTATACTTTTGAGAATTTCCTTCATATCCTTCTTATAACAATTTGTATGAAAACTCCATCAATATTCATGTATTTTTGTTGTATGAATTACTCCATATACCGACCACAAAATTATATGAATGTAAGTAAAATATAGCTTTTACTTGGATCCCATATTCGTCGAGGGTGGTGTGCAAAATCTGTGTCGACTAGCTCTATCGATTTCAAATTTTGTTGATTCTAAGTCGTTTCTCCATCAAGGTCGACTGCCCAGTGTTTACTGTTACAACAAATAGGTCATCCTCTCAATTATGGCATGGTTTATGTGTAGACTTGTATTGCCTTTATCGGAACTTCTTCATCTGGTCGACTTCACTTGTTTCCCTCTGTCTTCAAATCCTTCCTCGCAAGCTTCGAAACATTATGACATGCCTCTAAAGAGGTTGGTCTTCTCTCGACCAAGTCTTTTTGTCAAAATATTGAAGTCTTTTTGTCAAAGTATTGAAGTCTTTTTGTCAAAATATCTATTGATGTCGACATAATTTCTGCGCTCGATATCGTTTCCGAGTAATTGGTCGAGTCGATTACAATGTGTTTGTTCTAATGTCGATTGTATTGAATTTGTGCTCAAGGACTTCAAAAAGTCGAAGTCGATTGGGTGGTTGATTTTTTGCAGTTGAAATGACTTCAGTCAACTATATATCTTCACTTATGGGGGATTTCATATGTGAAAAACAGAAATACAATAATTTCTTCCCTCCAGATAGACGTTCTTGTACTAGCGATAGTCATCAGTTGGAGTTGTGTGATAGGCCGTTATCATTATTATGGAATGGCTTCCTTTTTCATGTTAGTTGATATCTCTCTGACAACGAGCAATCTCAACCTCACTATTCAATGTTCTTCTAGTCAACTTATTTATGGGGAAGATTATAAGTATCTTCAATAGTTGATGATCTAAAAGGTATGAGTGTCTGCATGGTCATATGGTCATTGCAATCACCAATCAATATGAGTTTAAATATTGCGGTCACTGGGTATGTACAATAGCAAGTTTTCTATCATCCTCGATGGAGCCTGTGCACACATTATTTTGTTTAGTTTAGTCAAGCAAATCGGCTAGTTGACCGACATTCGATGATACCCTCCTTATCCCGCTCGACATCTTCAAGAACATGGTAAGAATGGTCACATTCTTCATGCCAGTATCGAAGATTCATCACAAGTTGAGCAGTGAGCAACTTCCACATTCCTCAATAGTATTTCGTGATTAAATTGATCAATAGAGGGTCGATTTCTTTTTATTCGGTTTTTCTCTGGTTGATGTATGCTCCAAGTCAACTTTTGCATGGTCTTGTTGAGGTATGCTCCAAGTTAGAATACATGAACATATGAATTAATGGTAGCAAGTTGAGAGGAACCCGATGCATGTCATGAAAAAAACATTCTAAACTCATTCGAATAGGATCCACGCAGTCTCCCATGCACGGTTTCTTCAATCAATCATTAATTCTTACAATAAAGATTTCGAAACTTGCTGCCTGGGCCCTCTCATTGCCTGGGTTTTTTCTATGTTAAGGAGCATTCCACTAAACTGAGGCGTGTAAGGCTCATTTCCAATGACTTTTCCCATCCATAATCAATCAATGTTGAGCAATAAAAATCATTTACACGAAATTGCCACAAACAATATTATCTTCTTTGATTCTTGAACTTCTTGTCTTTTGTGTGCACAGGTTTGTGCTCCATCCAACAACATCTGCGAGTTTCTCGAGCAAAAATTCTCATCTTCAATATCGTGAATGATCGACAGCCACAAGAAGCACTCAATCAACATCATCCATGAACAATCATAAAGCACATGGCGACATCTACGAGCAATCAACAAAATATTTTACGCATCATCAATCTTTTTTGTGATCAACATTAACATTTTGTGAGCATCTTAGCTAGCACAACCACATAATTGTAGTTGATCAACGTCGAAAGGTTGATAAGATGAAAATAATCCTTAAAAGAATATGTTAAATTTTATTATTGATTAACAAATAAATGGTTGAGCTTCATTTATTTGGTGTTAATATTTTAATTTCTGTTAATCACTTACGTGGCAGATAGTTAGCTATCAAAGTAATTTTTAAATATGATTAGGTAAATGTAAAAAAGTAAACACATAAACGAATGTCTTTATAATAGCTAGGAAGTTAATGATTGAAATCACAGCAATTTATTTTGTGTGACTACTAAGAATATTCCAGCCATATTTAATCCTGTCCATAGAAAACTTATTAAGCACTAAACCCCTATTAAATCTGCCCATTGTCAATAGGTGTACGCCTTTCGACGTAAATATATCATATTGTAAATTCTTCATTTCTCTTTTCGTCTACTGTCACCCAAACCAAATGAATGAGGCAACAATGTCATTGTTGTAATCTTCTAGATTAAACACATCTAAGAAGTGTTTGCGGGAAAGTTAACCAACTATATTTTTATTCCATCTTCATAAATATATATACATAAGAGAGATGGTTGAAACAATTTAGTATCTAATATGTGATGACTATTACAAGAATCTAAAAAGCTTCCCAACATACATTTTCCTTCAAAATATGCACTCGTCAATGCACTTTTTGGGCCATTTTCTGCACTCATCTAATGCATAGGGTATATTTTTGCACTCCCAACACAAACAATAGGGTACATTATGCACTGTCTCCAAAATTCAATTTTTTCAACATTTTTGGTTTTGTCTTAGCACAAGGAGTATTCTTTTAAGATTTATTTGTCCTTTTAGAGTACTTATATTGTATTTGAAATGCGTTCTTTAAGGGTTTTCATAGGTTGAGAAAGGCTCCCATGGTGTTTAGTATCTTCCACTTCTTGATCTCCTTTGGATTGCATTTCATATTTATGTTTCAACATTCTTAGGACAAAACAATAGCTTGTTGGATAGTCTTTAGATGTGCCTTATTTGCATGAACTTGGGACAAAGAAAAGCATTTCTAGTTGCATGAGTATTTGTACTAGCCTTATGGTTTGTGTGTGAGGTCTAAATATTTGTTTTTTATAGCTTGCTTTTTTTCATCTTTTACAACTTTCATATATGATTTGTTTGGTGTTCAAGTAGGGCATCTATTTTAGATTTAATTAAGTTAAAGAAAAAAATCCCTTTACTTTCTGAGTATTTAGCTTATTCCTCTTGATTTTTTGTTTGAAATTTTCATACTTGTTCAGTTTTAGCTCTTAGCTAGTTTAAAGTAAATGCTTTAAGTTGCAGATCTGAAAAATTGCATGCTTCTTTCACCTTTGAAAGTATAATATGATAAAAAAGTGTTTCTTTCTTAAGTTTGTCTTGGTAGTTAGCTTGTCTTTCATTTTGGATCTCATTTTATTGCAAGCACTTTTCTTTACAAGCATTCTTTTTTTATGTTAAGCACATCACTTGTGCACACAGTTCACACCCTAAAGTATTTTCTTTGTTCATGACCCCAAGCTCAACCCTAAAATAAACCATCTAACTTAACACACATAATACCCCCTTAAGGCATAAAAGAACATTGTAATTAAGTTATAATTGTGGGGATAGGTCTCCAAATAACTCGCCTCCATCATCTTACATTTGAGACACAGTGGTTGACTTTTAGGGAGCTTAAAATATTTTCTAACTAATACAACCATATCCTGTTTATTAATATGTGTGCTCTTGGGAGTGGATAATGCTAAGGTTGGGACCAAAGATGTGATTGCGACTCCTAACTCTTTCACTATTGAATATCCCTCGACCATTTAATTTCATCTTGAAGGAAAGGTAACCAATTGAATGTATATGCGAAGAGGTAGCATAGTGGTTAATCTACTAGATATCCTACCTAGGTGGCTCTCGCAGGAGGGAGGGAACCTAAGACAAATTTCTATGAAAATTTGGGACTTTGTCACCCATGGTCTCCTAGTTATAATTGTATCTTTCATACCTTCACTCAACTACGCAAGGGACCACATATACCCTTGTTGTTAGTTGATTGCATCTCAACGATGGTACATACATACCCATGCTTAGTCTTTTTCTTTTCCTTCCTATGTTCCTTGCATATTTTTTACTTGGTCATTTTTCTCTTTGAAATGCAGGTTACGGATTATGCTACCATCAAATTCCCATATCCACAAACTAAAAAATTCACAAGTCTTTACTAGTCACTTTTCACGAATCCAACACTTAGTCGTTTTTATGTGTTACATGAGTCACGTTGTAGGAGACCAATCCATCCCTATCCCACAAATGTTCATGTCCCACAACCCATAAATGCGTAGCACTGAGACTGACCTTTTCTACTTCTGCGTCCTCCAAATTGCACCGTCTACCTTTTATACTTATCCAATTCTTTTGAATGCGGATGCAAGACAACCTTCCTTTCCATTTACCTTTTTCCCTCATGTTCATGTCCTGCAACCTGCAATCCCTTTTTCTTCAAAACGACCCATCCACTTCTGCGACCTGCATAACGACCTTTTTCTTATAGTTATTTTATTTCATCACTGCGGATGCAAGAGTCGTCCCTTATTGCCTTTTCGATTCTCTATGTCCCATGTCCCACATCTTTCAATCCCACATTCACCATATTGCACTTTCCATCTCCCTTTTTACACCTCCATGCTTAATCATTTTTCATGTTTCCCAACACCACATCACCATTTCTGATGGAATTTGCTTCCCCTCCACCACGTCAACCACCGCTTTTGTGAACCTAATACAGTTATTAAAGTGGCGAATATTTCGTAAAGTTTTGTAATAAATTCTAAATCTTACTGTGCAAGGCAACAACTTTGAAATAAGAGCTATGGTGGTTAATAATCAAGGAAATACGTGGTAAATTTAATAAAGGGTTATTGTTAGGATCCAATCCTAACCCCTTTTCATGGGTCATTAGTTAGTATGATATGTTTTATACGTAATAAAGGTCAAGATTAGTTAATAAGGCCTATTAAATAAAGGAGAATAAGTCAATGTAAGAAGACCTAATAAAAGCTTCTGCTTCTAGAAAGATCTTCGTCTAGAAGTTTCCTTAGAAGATATACTATATATAAATAAGAGTAGGAGGTATTGGATAGTTTGTCATGATATTTATTGTAATAGAGCGTTGCTTTGCTTGAGGTTTCCTCCTCGAAGAGGAAAGTGAACATTGTTTCCTATCAATAAAGATATTATTTTGGTGCCGTGGTTTCATCTATTGTGTTGTTCCACTATTATTCTCTGCAATATTTCTATTTACAGTTATTATAATATATCTGGTACCTTACAAGTGGTATCATAACACTTTCTTGGGAAAGAAATTGTGGATTAGTTTTCAAGGTAGAGACATATTCCATCATCTTAAAGCTAGATAGATCTATCATTCAACGCATAAATCCACAGTCATGGAAGCATACACGCTGGAACTACAAGTGGTACTTAAGCGCACATTGTTGGCCACCCTTGTAACCCTTGTTGGTACCACTGCTCGGTACTATGCTTCTGCTGAAGAAAGTGAAATAGCCTATTGTTTCTTACAGTCCCAAGTGACAGGTCTTGAACCAAGGCTGAAAACATAACTGGCAGTAGACTTCCGATCATCAGAGTCACCGACCCAATTCGAATCAGTGAAACCAACCAATAAAGGAGTCCCCCCTAAACTATAATGTATCCCAAACTGAACTGTACCCCGAACATACCAAAGTATCCTTTTGGATGCTTTCCAATGGATTTCATGGGGTGTTTTCATATACCGGGCGACAAGACCAACAACAAAGGAAAGATCAAGACGAATATGAGTCAAGTATAAGAGGCTACCAACTAACTGATGGTACAAGGTGGCATCAACTTCAAGATAAGTACAAGTGGTAGCTAGTTTGACTCCAGACTGGAAGGGAGAAGGGGATGGTTTACAATTGTCCATGTGAAAGTGACGAAGAAGGTCACAAGCATACTTAGACTCGGAAAGAAAAATTCCTTCATTGGTTTGCAAAACTTGGAGGCCAAGGAAATAGTGGAAAAATCTTAAGTCTGTCATTTCAAATTTCTTCTTAAGGACGGTTTTGACATGGTTTAAATTTTTTGAGTCACTACTAGTAAGGATAAGGTCATCAACATAAAGGACTAGGATTATGATATGGCTTCCTACTTTCTTGGTATAGACATTAGAATCAGAATGTCACCTAGAGAATCCGATGTCAATAAGAAAGTTGTCCATTTTGGTATACCAAGGTAGAGGAGCTTGCTTAAGAACATAGAGTGATTTCTTAAGGAGACAAACAAGGCTAGACTCATTCTGGATAGAGGCAAGAGGTTGTTCCATGTAGATTTCTTCTTGCAAATCTCCATGCAAGAAGGCAGATTTGACATCCATCTGATGGCCCTCTCATTTATGTGAGGCAACAAGGGAAAGAATAAGGAAGATGGAATTCATTTTGGCTACAGGGGAAAAGGTTTCATTATAGTCATTTTCTTCAACTTGGGAAAATCCTTTGGAAATTAACCGAGCCTTGTGTCTTTCAACACTTCCATTTGATGCATAATTAGTTCTGTAGAACCATTTACATTTGACAAGTTTTCTTCCTTTTGGAAGAGGTACAAGATCCCAAGTATCGTTGGCCATTAAAGAACAATACTCTTCATTCATTATTGTATACCAATATGGATGACGTGAAGCTTCTGCAAATGCTCTAGATCATGAGTCTTTGAAACTTGAGCCAAAAGAGAAGAGGCTTGCTGGAACTATGCACGTGTTCGATGCTGATTTGAAGGATCACCAACAAGCCCACCAACTGCTTCTCGTGTTGAACAAACCCATCTAGGAAGTGGTGGAACTAGTGCTGGTTCAGGTTCAAAGGAATCATATGGTGGAAGGTGAGCAGGCGGAGGTAGATTTTCATCCTCATTGTCATCATCTGAAAAAGAAACCATAATAGGAACAAAAGAAGGAACAAACGCCGAAGATGGCTCGTAGGCCAAGAGATTTTCATCAAATTTAACATCTCTTCTAATAATAATTTCATTACAATGTGGTTGAAGAAGTATATAACCTTTGACATCTTTAGAATAACCAACAAATATACACTTCTCACTTTTAGGCTGCAATGCTTTCCTTTTCTCATCAGGAATATGAGCCCATTGTTTGCACCCTTTTTGTTGACTTGGTGAGCAAATCGGGGGTGCTTACATGCCCAGTTGGGTCTTGCTGAGCATGACAACTGTAGAGGAAAGGGTTAGAGAAAGAAAAATAAAACTATAAGCAAGAATTAAACTAATACAAACTAAAATCATGAGCATATGGATAAAGAAATAACAAACACAAAAATACCAATATCACCAATGTTTTTAGGCTAATCAATTGATGAAATCAAAGAACAATGAATAAAGGGGACTATGAGTCCCTTCTTTCTCCAATGGAAGGCTCTTGAGGCCCTCACAAACTTGCTCTCCTTACAATAAGAAAATGAGAATGATGGTGAAAGAACTCCTAGCACATCCACTCAATGGAGAGGTGGATAGCTCAATGAAATGGTGCYAATGTGTTATTGYCAAGGAGTGAGTCCTTAAAACAATCTARRCARCATAACATTACATGAAATTCCTTGAGAAAATGATGTTTCTTCATGGCTTTTTATAGCATAGCATTGGGTGATTATGTAACTCCTTTAAAGTGTGAAAAGGGGCTCTTTAGGGCTTCATTAGGTCTTTGACCAGCCTACCATGCGGATTCAACTTAGATTTGAGGGTCAAATCGGCTTGGGAGCTGATCGATAAGTGGTTGGGAGGCTGACCAAATCAATAAATGCGCCGTTTAACAGGTGCGCGGGTTTTTGCGCCAACAACTGCGCATCATGCACGTATGCACGCATGGTACGTTTATGTTTCGTGCATGTGCCCACGCACCAAACTTCTGTAAAGCACCCTTCAATTTTTGGTTACTTTGTATAGTTTTTGACCTTTTTACAATGCTGTGAAATAAATTCAGTGCCATGAACGACTTTATTACTGTTTGACGATGCTGAGTTCTTGTCGCCATGTGCAGACGAAATTTCAGTGATAACAGATGCCCCCTGATGGATGAGGTTAGGAGCAGACGTATAGCCGAAATCCATCAATGTTTCTTCTACTGAGAATGTTGTTGTAAGAGAGAGCAATAGTGGGACCGTTCAGAGCGATCCGTTGGAGAAAAAAAAGAACCAGTAGGACCCGACCTTCTGAGAGTTGTGCAAAAAACTAGAAAACTATGTACAAACGAGGCGGGCATGCCCCATGCTCGTGTTAAGTAACTCTGAAAAAGATGATTGAAGTGGTGGTGTAGGAAACTACAGCGCCCTCGGGGGCGGTGATGATAAAGGCAGAAGACAATTCTGCAAAGGAACATACTCTGAACAAATAGGCAATGATCGCAGTAATAAGTAGTGGCGATGATGCAGGCATTGATGGCCCTACCCAGGTCAGAGGTCTTCAGCAAATGGTAGAAATAACTGCAATAGTCGCAAAGTAAGACCCACCATAACATGAGAAAGTGTTGGCGTCGAATGTTATGGGGGCCAATGACAACATGGAGCAATGGTGTTTCACCCTGTGCTGTCCGAGATCTCTCATTGAATGGAGAATGAGAATCAAGATAC
Organism: Picea engelmannii; assembly: GCA_009831015.1. Lineage (NCBI taxonomy): Eukaryota > Viridiplantae > Streptophyta > Pinopsida > Pinales > Pinaceae > Picea > Picea engelmannii. Next base: position 83,093 of record ML809471.1, on the reverse strand, counting down.
TGTCGCCCTTCTGGAAAATGGTGCTGATGTCGACAAAAGGGGGACACGACTCCCAAAAGCAAAGGGCTTCATGGAATCTACTGAGGTGAGGAAGTGGCATAGGTACATGGACGAAGTCAAGAAGTGGGAAGACTCAAGACTTCCCTTGGTTGGAGGATGTATGAGATGAAAAGTGGCCGCAACCGTATAACAAGGTCGAGTGTCAGGGGGACGACAAGACCGACGATAAGTTGTGCCAGAGGCGGGACAAGGTGAAAAAATTTAGAGGGTAGAGGTAAGTGACTTGGGTAGTACTCTAAAGATATGGACGATGCCGGTAAGGGTAGATGAGAAGCAATGCTCCAACCAAGGGTGACATGGGTTGCGCATGGCCAAAATGAAGCAAGTCGCCAATGGTGACGACAAAAGAAAATGTAAAGACTATAAATACAGGACGTTTGTACAATAAATAATGAATAATTTTGGGGAGAAATGTACAAATACAAAAACGGGTGCCCCAATGTGAAATGTGTGCCCCAGGGAGGGCATAATTGTCTTGGAAAGCTGATGAAGGGTGGGGGCCCCATTGGTGAGTTTCTGTATGAGGTAGGTGAAATGAGGGTAGGGTCGCAGATGGGCAAACTGATGGTGGATGAAATGGAGGGTTCATGATCCTGCGGGGGTGCAGGTAAAAAGAATAGAACCATAAAGAGATGATCTGGGAGTCCATATGGGAAGTTAGCAAAATGAGGAGAAGAAGTATGTGGCTGATTCACGACTTGATGAAAGACTATGGGGACTCCCATCCCTAAAGGGTAATGAAGAATAGCATGAGTGTCACAAAGTGCCAAAAGGTGATATGAATGGGACAACTCATGTGGGTGAGAATGCTACCGGGTGACAGTACCGTAGGTGCAAATGGAGGCGTGGGTACTGCAGAGCCGGAAATGAGGATCCTAAAGGTCAATATCAGAGGGTGTGACTGGAAATGTAAATGCAATACAGCGGGAGAGACTACATGCCAGTGTTGAATATATACTTGAAGGGATGATGTTGATGATCGATGAGAAAGTACCTGCGCACATAACAACCAAATACCCAAAGTGAACAATATCTGAAGAAAATCAAAGATATGAGCATGTATTTGACAAATGTGACAATGCGCGTGCGTACCTGACCATGATATGAAAAAAAAAGGTGCCCCGGGGGCTCAGGATGAAAAGTGACCCAGGGACAACTATGATGTAGGTGGCGGGATGCTGATCTCGTGGCTGAAGATGGTTTGAAAAATGGACACCTTGGGCTCCCGGAATGGTGAGTGGAAGTTTGGAAAAAGGCCTATATATAGTTGTAGGGCCCACATTGCCACCTCATTTGTACCTGCTGTAATAGTGACTGGACGAGCAGTTTTCAGAGGAGATTTGGAGATTAGGGGAGGACGAGGCATCCGATCAACATTCCGCGAGTATCAGGTTAGTGGTCTGATCATCCTGCATAGAAATAGGTTTTCAATTTCTAGGCAGGGTTTGTACGGGGGGCCGTACAGGGGTAGTTAAGGGTTTTTGAGGGTGTGGGGGGCCCACATGCACGGGCGATTCGGTGAAAGGTGCACATACGTGCGCGCCTGTAAACTGAACATACGTGCATGTGTGCACGACAGGTGGAATTTAAGGCGCACCCGAGGGCGCACCTGTGAGTTGAACAGGCGCGCATCAGTGCGCGCCTGTGGGTTGTATAGGCGCACACCTGTGCACGACTGTATGTTTAACAGGCGCGCTCAGGGACGCACCTGTGTAGTGAACATGCGTGCATATATGTGCGCCTATGTAGTGAATAGGAGTGCATATATGCGCGCCATTATAGTGAACAGGCGCGCATGTGTGCGCGCATGTGGGCGAGAAAAACCGCGCCTATGAGGCAAGGTTGTAAGGGTAAAAACGAGTCTTTTTGATGCTGTTGATGGGTATATGAGCTGATATAGGACTCTGTGTTGTGTGCAGGTGGCCAACAGTGACGATGTCTGTGCGGTGGCGAGAGCGAGACTGGGCCCAGTTGCGAGATGCTGTGGCCAATGCGGGGCTTGAGGTGCGAGCGACTTTAGCAACCTGTGGGTTGCTAAAGTTTTTCGAGTGCCCGTTGATATGGGCACAGGAGTATTTACTACAGTTCCTGCTCCATATGTGGAGTCCGGAGCTGCACTGCTTCCTCGTGCGAGGAGAGCAGATCCCCTTCACTGCGGTGGAGGATGTATATTTCCTGACCGGGTTCCCCTTTCGGGGAACGCCCCTCCCGACAGAGCCTGTGATGCCGAGGGAGACATCTCTTGTTACCATTGGTCGACGATACTGCTTAGGGGAGAACTTCATGTCTGGGACTGTGGTGAGCGTGAGTGCTATAGAATCCCTGGCTCATCGTTGCATAGCGACGATGATCGTTCATGTATACGGGTCACTTGCGACCCAACATATTAGAGGTGGCCAGCTGCTGGTGCTGGAGAGAGTGGTGGGCGGTGAGCAGTTCACGTGGGGACTGACGCTGCATGCGCGGATGATCGCACAGTTGGATCGCTGTCGATCCATAGGTGTAGGAGAGTTTGCCTTTGGGTCGATCCTAGTGGCATGGTTCTTGGAGAGGGTGCCGATGTTGCACCCGCGGGTTCTACTAGAGATGCCGAGGGCACGAGAACCGCGATTGAGGCGGTGGTTGTCAGTTTTGGTTCGCCACGGTGGTGGCGAAGGTGGGCATTACTTTTCTGCAGAGGCTGCACGGATATGGTGGCAGATGCTGCAGGTAGTACTCCGGTACCCCTATGCGGGGGTTGACTTCTGGGGTGGCTCGGACATGGTGCTACCTCCTGGGAAGGTTTTCAACCATCGAGGTACATTTAGTATTGTGTATGTTTTTTATTTATGTTGTTTTGTGAGATACCAGTCCGTATGTATGTGATATAGATGTTGATACTATCTGTTTGTTTGTTGTTTTGTGCATGTGTAGATGTGGCACCTCGCGGGTGCGAGGTGGAGATGCAGAGAGTGCTGGTGCAGCGAGATCTGGAGAGACTGCCTCATGGAGAGAGACGTCGACGGGATGAGCCTGCGGGGTGACCAGTAGAGCCCGAGAGGGCGACGAGGAGGCGCCGATTCGATGACCCTGGTGCGGGGCCATCACACGCTCCTCCGGCGGCGACCGGAGTTGATTTTGAGGATATACACCGTCATTTGGAGACGGTGTTGCAGGACGTGCCTGAGGGAATGTGGACACGGATGCAGGATGAGAGCTTCCTGGAGCAGTGCGTGGGGACTAAGTGTAATGTGGCTTTACAACATTTTTGACAACATATTTAATAAGGCAGATGGCCTTTCCACATCCAAATCACTCATAATGAAAATTTTAATCAAATGTGCGGCGTCTAGTGCAGACAGAGGCGCACAGAGTGCAGGCGCGTGAGCATAATTGATACATAAAGCGCATGCGTGCAGAGAACAACCGTTTCGAAAGCGCATGCGTGCACGATGCGCATCTGTGGGGTGGAATACCCGCGCATCTATGACAAACAGCTGAGAAATAAAATCTGGATGGATTTCTCTCAATTCTCCTGTGAATTGACTGGTTAGCAGGTTGGCAGAGGCTGGTTTGTGCACCTGCAAGTTAAACAAACTAAAAGGAAAGCAAAATAAACCCAAATGAGGGAGGAATTGATACCTTCTCCCCAGTACGGTCGCCAATCTATTTGCACCCTTTTCGTCGACTTGGTGAGCAAATCGGGGGTGCTTACATGCCCAGTTGGGTCTTGCTGAGTATGACAGCAGTAGAGGAAAGGGTTAGAGAAAGAAAAATAAAACTATAAGCAAGAATTAAACTAATACAAACTAAAATCATGAGCATATGGATAAAGAAATAACAAACACAAAAAGACCAATATCACCAATGTTTTTAGGCTGATCAATTGATGAAATCAAAGCACAATGAAGAAAGGGGACTATGAGTCCCTTCTTTCTCCAATGGAAGGCTCTTGAGGCCCTCACAAACTTGCTCTCCTTACAATAAGAAAATGATAATGATGGTGAAAGAACTCCTAGCACATCCACTCAATGGAGAGGTGGATAGCTCAATGAAATGGTGCCAATGTGTTATTGTCAAGGAGTGAGTCCTTAAAACAATCTAGACATCATAACATTACATGAAATTCCTTGAGAAAATGATGTTTCTTCATGGCTTTTTATAGCATAGCATTGGGTGATTATGTAACTCCTTTGAAGTGTGAAAAGGGGCTCTTTAGGGCTTCATTAGGTCTTTGACCAACCTACCATGCGGATTCAACTCAGATTTGAGGGTCAAATCGGCTTGGGAGCTGATCCATAAGTGGTTGGGAGGCTGACCAATTCAATAAATGCACCGTTTAGCAGGTGCACGGGTTTTTGCGCCAACAGCTGCGCATCGTGAACGTATGCGCGCATGGTACGTTTATGTTCCGCGCATGTGCACGCGCACCAAACTTCTGTAAAGCACCCTTCAATTTTTGGTTACTTTGTATAGTTTTTGACCTTTTTGCAATGCCGTGAAATAAATTCAGTGCCATGAACGAATTTATTACTGTTTGACGATGCTGAGTTCTTGTCGCCATGTGCGGACGAAATTTCAGTGATAACACCCATGCTATACTGCCAAATACATGGAAGTGACTTACATCTGGTTTAATTTTAGTCCAAGCTTCTTCTGATGTTATATTTTTAAGAGCCTTTGTGGGAGTGCGATTTACTATGTAATTTGCACAATTGATTGCTTCCGCCCAATAATTTAGACTTAATCCCTTAGATTGAATCATACAATTAGCCTTTTTTTTTAATGTGCAATTCTTTCTCTCAACAACACCATTTTGTTGTGGTGTATATGGAACAATGTGTTGCATTTGGATGCCCTGTGTAGTGCAATAACTTGTAAGATTATTGTTCACATATTCTCCTCCATTATCTGTTCTTAACTTTTGAATTTGATGTCCAGATTGCTTTTCTACAAGGGCCTTGTAGGCCAAAAACTTGTCAAAAACTTCGCTCTTAAGTTTTAAGAAGCAAACTCAAGTACATTTGGAAAAGTCATCAATGAAAGATGATAAATACTTGCACCCAGAAAAAGAAGAAGAAGAAAGTGGACCACACAAATCACAGTGTATAGGCTGCAAAGGGACTGAGGTGTGCCAAGAGGCACGCTTGTCAAAACTGTCCCGGCGATGTTTTCCGAGAACACAACCGATACAAACACCATCTCTACATGAAACAAGAGGAACAAAAATCACCATCTGTTGGTTACATAGTTGCTACAATGAGCGATAGTTTAGATGACCAAATCGCTCATGCCAAAGTTTGCTCAAGTCATCACTATGAGCAACAAAAACTGATGAAAAAGATGATGACCCAAAGTTGTCAAACTTGTACAACCTGGTAATATCATCAACAATTCCAGTTGCAAGAACATGCTTAGGATCTTTTAGATCCTTGATTACAACTTGGTGAGGTGAAAACTCTACGATTTTACCTTCACCGGAATGAGTGATTTGATATACTGATAGAAGGTTACAAGAAAGACTTGGAACACATAATACATCATTGAAATGACCATTATCTACTTGAACTGTTCCAGATCCTATAACACCGAGGGATCTATCATCACCAATAAATATTTTCTTGGTGTTACATTCATTTAGAGAAGAAAATATGTCTTTATCCTTATCCATATGATAATATGCTCCATAATCAATAAGCCACTCATCAAAAGAAGAAGTAGAAGTTGTATTGAAGGAGAAACTAGAAGTAGAAAGTGCATGTCCATGAGAAGAAGAATAATAAGTAGAATCAATACTGATGTTGTGCTTCTTCATGGTTGCTTCTAAAGTTGCCATCTTCTTGAAACATTTGGACTCATCATGACCATATTTATCACAAAAGTTGCAATGTCTGTCAGTCTTCTTATTTTTTTTTATTTTGCTCCTTTGTCACCATTAGGAGCAGAAGCTGTCTGATAGGTTTTGGGAGCCTTATGTTTCTTGTTGATATAGCAAGGATGTTTCTTCTTGGGATTCTTAGGTTTTACTTTCTGCTGGGCAACTAAGGCTTTGTTGGAGGTACCTGCAGTGCTGATCACTCTAAGTTGTACAAGCTTATCTTCCTCTCTAATCAAAGCAACACAAAATGACTGAAGAGTGGGTTTTTTATAAGTTGTCCCTAGAGCCTCTCATGGCATAAAATGTAGATACAAACAAAAAATATGCACTACCTAGCTTAGAGAGAATAAGATAGATGCAACGTTCTTCCTCCATCTTTATCTCACATTCTTCACATAAAATTCCGAGTGTTTTAAACTTAGATAGACAGTCTCCAATGCAAGAAAAATCACTTGGATTTGAAGTCAATACTTGATTTTCTAATTGTTGTGCTTGAATAATATTGAGTTTACCAAAAACAGATTCAATCTTTTCCCAAGCTTCATCGGGGTCATCAATTTCTTTATGGCGGAACCTTAAATCAAGAGAGATGGACATTCCAATTAGTCCACATGCTTCGCCACTCCTATTATCCCATTTGACTTTCTTATCAACATCAATGGGTTTTTTTTCCTTTCCCAAGGTAATCCGGTACAAGCCTTTACTTCTTAATAAATCCTCCATATGAGATTTCCATTGGAAGTAGTTGGTGCTAGTAAACAAAGGATTACTGAAAGGATCCATATTAAATATGTAGATAATATGGATTTAAAAACTGAAACCAATGATCTGGATGAAAATATCTCGAAAAATTATGCAATTTAAAAAAAAACCACACTAAAAATGGACTTCGGATGTGAAAGTTATGCCCTTTTAAGAAAAAAGGCATAAATGGTAACCAAAGGACCACGTGGTGATGTAAGTTGCTTTATGAAGTGACCCACTTTTATAAAAAGAAGTGGGGATCACTTTTACAATGAAGTTACTTTATAAAAGAAAAGCCACATGCAAAATAAATAATTCTAAAATAAAGTATTAAAGCTACTTATAGTGATTCACTTTTATACTTGAAGTGAAATACACTTTACAATGGAGCATGGACTTTTTCAAAAAGAGTAACAAAAAGAGAGACTTGAACTCAAGACCTCTTACTTAATAAGACAACTTTTAACCAAATGGGCTAGCAAAACATATTTTATTGTTTAGCAAGAGGATTGTTGTTGTTGAAGACGACCTTGGAGAGCGTGCTAAAAAAAAAACTCTTTTCACACAAGATTTTTTTTTCGCTTCTCAATGACAATAATGGTTAAATATCGGTTAGCTTACCCAAAAGATGCACCTTTTCCTATCTGTTTCTGATTTTCCGAGATCGCATAGGGAGCGGGGCAAAGAGAATACGCAGATCTAAAAGAGTAGCAACCCAGAAACAAATAATATAAAACCGAAATAAAACCAAAATAATACTCTGCAAAAATTTAAAAATGCGTATTCAAGCTTTATACCTCCGGATCTGAATGAATGGTCGTAATTGGGAAAACATAAACCTTTTTGAGTGAAAAGAAAAGTGTTCCTGAATAAAACAAGTGCTGCAGACGCAATGGAACAACCCTCTCATCCCATAAATGTACAAAAATGACAGAAAATCGAGATGAGACAACTTGGCTTTACGTTCTCAATCTACAATAGGAGCGGGTCTTCAAACTGAATCTGATACATGTTTTTTTCTATGAAAACTCTCAGTCACTTTCGCCCTTAGATTTGGATGGAAACCGGTACGTGGCCATTCCAGAGAAGTCAAATATTCATACTGCAGAGCAACAATATTTTCATTTTTGAGAGTATTGCAAGGACTTGTAGGTGATGAAGCAACATGTTTTGGATGTGGGAAAAGATTCCTTCTTAGGAACTGAGGGCATCCCTTGTCTTGTTTCCTCTTCTCTTGGGAATCATAAGGTTTTATTGGGATCTCTTATCTTTTCTCAACCTTTAGGGAGCATTAATATTCTAAGAGAAGATGAAGACGAGCTATCTTCTATACATGCTATCCTAATTCATAGATGGATTGATCAGAATCGTGGCCATTATCTGCAACAAGATTTTATCTCTCCCACCCATTTCGATGAGTTTCTTTCTATGATTAATTACATGCTTAATTATGCTTATGACTATTTTATGCTTGACTTACCTTTGTTGTACTACATGATTAAGCACAAGGGGAGATACCTTGATGAGATGATCAACTGGTTGCATTGGTTGTACGACTTCACCTGACATTTTAGGAGCTAATCTTCAGGGCCCTAGGTAAGTAGGTAGGTCATATTGCTTTCTTGCATTTGCATCTTGATTTCTCATTGCAGCTTAGTTACATTTCATCTTTGATTTTAATTTTGATCTACTAGCATTATTGATTTACATGTTTCTCTTTCATCATATATATGAAAAATACAAAAAAAAATTCTTTTCTAGATTAGTTGTCAATTTTAAAATTTGATTTTGATTATATGGACAAAGGGTGAGTAGAGCCACCCTAGATTTTACGATTTTATGTTTCAATATAGGCACAGGTCCAACTAGGAGATGTTGAGGTTTTGATGCACTCTACGACAAGTACATGTCCCCAAGTAGGAGCCAAATGTTATCCCCAATTCTTAGGGTTAAATAAGAAGATGATGTCTCAAGGCCCTCAGGTTGCAGACATGGAGTACTGAGAGACAAATGGTTGAAAACGTCCAATTGCACAGACAGAGAACCGCATCACCACCACATATCTCAGATTCATCATGATGGTATCTGACACATCATCTTGCTTTCAGAAGATATTGGGTCTTGCTCCATGAGGTACAAGCCAAGTATTATGGTGAGTGTCATTTCAATATTTGAGGCATTTGAGTGTGTGACATTTAATGCTACTTTTGATTATGTAAAGTATGCCTGGAAGTTATTCTCTTTGCCATGTTTCATCTTGGTGGTTGACATTGTTCCCTAGTAATTGGTCACCCTTAAGGACATGTTTGATACTAGGAGGTCCCCTTGACAAGTCATCGTGCCATTCCTGATCATACTTACCACTTTCCACACTTCATTCCCTCGCTTCCTTATCTTCTGGGATTTTTAGGTGTACTGACCCAAGAAGGGATTGTCCTTAATTTCATGGGAAGAAGGGGCTGAAGGAACAGAGGGAATGTAGTTGGTAAAAGATAAAATCCAAATCATAACCTTCCATATTCTCACCCAAAGAGGTCTTGCGAACAATTAAATGTTTCTCCTAAAAATTCAAAGACCTGCAAAAGAAAACACACACACACACACACACACACACACATGTCCCACTTGTTGAGGGATCTACACAAGTGCATTACAAACTAGATTTTAACCCCAATACACTTTGTGTACTTCTCCCTTCAAGTGACACTATGGTACTGCCCCCCTAGCTATATGTTACCCCATAGGGAGTACTCATTTGTTTTGGACCTTAATTAGTTAATGGAATTAAATGGGTTTGAAAAAAGGATGCATTGAAAACAAAGGTGCAACACACCCTATACAAAGGCACCCATAAATGAAACACTACGATCCCTTGTATGTCATGAACCCCATGCCCAAAAGTCTCACCCCCATAAAATTCATCTTCTGCATGTGGCTTAGAGAGGGGTCCACCTAGGAAATAATCCTTGACAGAGGGAATGATTCACCCAATAGGTCACTTTATCAACCCTCTCACACCTAAACTTGGCAAGTTGCATAGGGTATTTCAGCACTTGTATAATTTGTTGAGGTGGTTTTTGATGCACATGATTGGGTGACTATTTTATTGACTTGATTTACTTATCATGATGCATTTTAATTGAGATTCTTGGAGGGCATATTCGTTGTCTTTTCAGGACCTTTCTTGGTAGGCAATTTTGGAAGAACAAGCCTAGATTGGGCTTCCTTGGGGAATGAATCCGATAGATTGGATACCATGGTCGACACATCAGATGATGATGGCATTTTTTGGAGGCTTGAGATACCTCTTGGATTAACTCACCTAGCCTCTATAAGCCCATTGTTTTTCCTTTGGAGGTCAAAACACCACTTTGGAGGGCTTGACGTCACCCTAGGGATAGGGTTTTGGTGGTGGTGGTGTTGACTTGATTGACACTTGGTATTTGGATGGAGAGAAGACTTGGTTTGATGGAGGAGACCCTGAAACATGAGAAGGAGGACTTTGGAGGCCCAACGTTTCACCTCCAAGCTCAAACGATTTGCTAGAAGTACCAAAACGTCACCCTAGAAAGGGTTGACATCATCTGGTTTCTTATGTGCATTTTTAGGGTTAAATTTGAATTTAATATTGTGAAGGGGAAAAATAAAGGGAAATGTCTCCCTTGTTTTGTGGTTTACCCTAACTTAAGTGGACAAACACTTTTTAGAATATGTGTGTAAATAAGAATCATTTCATTTCATTTCATTTTCATCATAACTCTCCCATCTTGGAGAGGATTCTTGGCTGAAATTTGCGCCCCTCTTGGGAAAATTCATATTCTATTTCTCTTGTGCTATGGTTTATCTGTTGTCTTGTGGAGTGAAGTGGTGCGCTATCTCTTGGAGGTTCTTTCTCTTGCTTTGGTGATGAAAAATACTTGGTAACTAGGGTTTGTCTTGATATTTTTTGGAACTGGTGAGAAAAATCTGCATATTGTTAGTTTTCTTTCTTGTTCCATGGTTTTTATTAGCTAGATCCTTGGAGGAGTATAAGGGAATACACCCTCCACAATTTTTTTATCATTGTTGTTTGTGAAAGAAGCCATTGCAAAGGTTGCTAGGAGGAGTAAAAGGGCTTACACCCTCCTAGATTTATCATGTTATATTTTACTTGTCCCAGGGAGTAAAAGGGTTTACACCCCTAGGGAGATAGTAGATATAATGTATTACAAGAGCACTCCATAACCCATTTGGAAAGGCGCTAATAATTTATTTTAATGGAGAAATAAAATACTTGCATTGGAATGCGTGATTTTTTGAGATATTGAATTTGTTCAAGTTGGAATTGTTTCTTAGTGTTATAAGCTTGCTTATGCCCTAAAGGCATCCTATTTAGGAATTTTTTTCTTCTTCTATTATAAACTTAAAGCTACAACCATTAGGGCTGCTTGAAACTCTCTCTTTTACTTGTCACACACTTACCAATCGCTGAAATTTACTTGTAAATGTCTATTATTGTTCTACTGCTCATTGTCTATCTTTTTGACGGATTAATTGTTAATTTTTGTGGTTGGATTTTTCTGCTGTAGAAATTTTTTGATACAACCACTTGGATGTTATAATAAATTTCTGATAACATCTAATAAACAACCATAATCACCATCAAAATCTCACTTTAATCATTGGAATTTAGACTAGTCTTTGCTAGCTTTATTTTTGATATATTGTACTAGATTTTGGATGGTTAAATTTGCAGACATTGTCATTTTATGTTGCCGATATATATTTTTATAACTTCTGAAAATTTGGGACAACAAGGTTTCTTTCTTGTTCCCCTTGGTTTAAAGGCTTATATATCCATTATTTGTCTTGTTCCGGGCAGGCCTACCATTGTTTTGCATGTATCTATCACTTGGAAACCATGTGTCCTTCTACACGACTCATTTTCAATCCTTCCATCATCTCTATCATTGACCTATAGGGGTTTCACTTATCATCTCTCCATCCTCCGTCTCAATCCCCCTAGGGTCACCTGAGATTCTCCCCCTGTGTAGCATTTTTCCTTCACTAAAGAGAGGGGAGGGTTTATCTAAGGTGATAGTGGGTAGAATCTCCCATAATTATCACCATCTCATGGATTGGGTCAGGATTTTCCCAAACTACAGTGATCCGCCGGATCTTTTAATGACTTATGGTTGAGTTTTAATTTTGCATGCGTTAATTAACCATTTGAGAAAACTTAGTGAAGAATGAGAAAATAAGAGGAATTATAACAACCATATACATATGTGCAGATCTGAAATGCAATAAAAGACAACAAACCATAACACGCAGATTGATAACGGAGTTCGACACAACTTTGCCTACGTCTCCGGGCCTTTTCTCTGTGGGGGAGGCTTCTTTATTTCTGTTCGAAATATCAAAAGTACATCACTGCAATGCCAAATGGATACAAGACTGATATGGTCATGTTCTTCCAGATCTCTAGAACCATGCAAAGAAAATGAAATGCAAAACGGACGTCCGGAGCTCCCAGAAATGATCCGACAACGTCTCCTCCTCAACAACTTCTCTGCCTCAAACTGGCTTTGGCTTGGCTTCTCTTCGGCATCATTCTGCTATGAATGCCCTCAAAGCTATCCCCATGGAATCAAACAGGCCTTGGTTAAATAGTTGGGAAGGTAGTTTCTCATCTCCAACTTCCTCCAAGAAGTTAGGCTCCAAAACTACCCAATAACTCCCAAAAATGGATTAATTACATTAAAAATGGGCTAAACAATAATTAAAACCCAAAAATCAGTTAAAAACCCACTTTTAACTATAATATGGTTAAATACGGGCTTTAGCGCCCCTTTGTTAGGCGCGCGCTCCTTTAAATGGTCATAAGGGCTCATATGGCCTAGCGCTAGCCCAAAGGGCTAAGCGCTGGCCCTAACCTCCATTCAGTGCTAGCTCTCGGTTTTATTGGCATATGCATATGGCCGTTGGCCGGTTACCAACCCCCTCACCCATTAAACAAGGTTTATGGTTATGTAAAACCGTGGGTTATAGTTTAAAAACCCCACGTGTCGTGCTCCATATTAAAACAATGGTTATATTACATAACACGCGACCAAGGGCTGGGGCTAGGCCCTAGCTCGGTCGCAGCCCAACCATACAAACAACCCATTTCAAATATAATTCGGAACATACATATATCAAGGCACAAGTGGTGGTCTATTGGTCGGATGGCACTTGTGAAGGCGCTAAGTAGAGGAGAGGTCCACGGTTCGAATCTGGTCCGAGCCATAAATTTTACACCAAAAACCGACAGCCAATTACAGGGTGCCACGTGGCAGCCCTTGACTGGGCCACATGGCACCCAACCAACCAACCACAAACCGACACGTGTCACTTGCTGATTGGTCCCTGTGCCAGCCACGTCACTTCGCCGTACTGCCCAGTCAACCTTGCCACATCATCTCCATACTGTCTCGATCATCCTGCCACGTCAGCTGCTGATGTCACCCGTGCCACGTGTCACCCTTTAAGTGGTGACACGTGTCACCTTGGGATTGGCCCAACTGTATGCCTAAAATTCCAAATTTGCCTGCTATGTGTCACTCCCTAGAGTTGCCACGTGTCCCCTGTACGGACCTACCACGTGTCGTCTGTACGAACCTGCCACATGTCGTTTGTACGAACATGCCACGTCAGCGTACGGACATGCCATGTCATCATCCGTATGGACTGTACGGACTGCACAGTCAACAATTTTTTTGCCTGTTTGACTTTTCGGACAGAATGCGATATCTTCTCCATACGGACTCCGTTTGACAAAGTAAATATACCACCATAATCAGGAAGACGAGGCGGACACAATGGCACTAGTTTCGTCATGTTTCGAGCACTTTCATTTTTGAGCATTTTTCAAGCCCTGTTAGGCTTCTGGATCCGATTTCTGATCACACCTCCCCACAATAAGACCTTTTGGTCCCCAAAAGGTTACTGACCACTCAACAAGCTCGGGATAGGCCACCCGGCTTTCTCTTAGTCTCTGAAAGATGATTACATTAATGGAAGCAAAATACAATGAAGTTGAAACATCCACTTCTAGCAGAACCAAGTGACTGATTTCTTTCCTTCACGATGTTCCTCTTGCTTCGCTGGTAATCCTTCCTCCTTCATGAGTACATGCAAAATCCTTTTTTCCTTCCTTGGACGAAGCTCCGGATTAAGCTTCCAACAACTAGCCTTTTGATGTCCACTCTTGTTGCAAAACGTGCAATGAGTTTTTTGGCATCCAGACCTGTTTACCCTTCTCTTTCTTCCGTTGTGGACTTGAGCCTTTCTGTCGTGTTTCCCTCCTGGTCAACATAGGTTTCCTATACAAAGTTTGTCTCTTCCAACACTTGGCAACACAATGCTTAGGTGAATGACAATAAGTACATGGATAAAGATTCCACAAGTTCCGATTTACTTGATTATTCTTGTTATAATCAAAAGGAGAATTAATAAAAACATGACCATTATACCTTCCATGCTGATCTTCACTTTTCTTTGGAGACGACTTGCATTCACTACCACAACCCTGAAGTGATGTGCCATTTCCTTTTGTGAAGTGTTCTCGCAATGTCTTAAGTTGGCCATTTGAAGCATTACTTGCTTCTAAAGTTTTGGAACCTATCTTGGAAGACTCTCCAAGGTCCCCTTTTCCATATACCAATCCTAAGTATCGAGGCCTTTCCTCAACCTCAATAGGATTTACAATGCCTTGACCTCTACATCCAAGTCCCTTTCCTTCTTCATAACCCATCTTGGTTAGTATTCTCAAACCTACACCTTTTGTATGTTTTTCGAATGCACCAAAACCAACTTGATGAGAATGAGGAAAATTTGATGAGGAACCTTCATTGTATACCTCAGATATGTTTTTTGAAACAGATGTAGAAGGCACTTCCTTCAATCCTTCTTTTCCTTTGTTGTTATTTGAAGCTTTCACTTGAACCGTGCTCTTTCGTTCCAAGTAGTCTTCATACAACATCTTCACCATCTCGACCATGGAAAACACTGAATCTATGAACTCCTTCTCATTTTGAGAAAGTTCTCCTGTAGATGCCATTTTCTTCCTTGAGATGAGCTCTTCCCTGGCTAACATGCAAAACTCAAATCCAAACGTCAACTAGCTCTGATACCACTTGATCTGCCGGATCTTTTAATGACTTATGGTTGAGTTTTAATTTTGCATGCGTTAATTAACCATTTGAGAAAACTTAGTAAAGAATAAGAAAATAAGAGGAATTATAACAGCCATATACATATGTGCAGATCTGAAATGCAATAAAAGACAACAAACCATAACACGCAGATTGATAATAGAGTTCGACACAACTTTGCCTACGTCTCCGGTCCTTTTCTCTGTGGGGGAGGCTTCTTTATTTCTGTTAGAAATCTCAAAAGTACATCACTGCAATGCCAAATGGCTACAAGAATGATCTGGTCATGTTCTTCCAGATCTCTAGAACCATGCAAAGAAAACGACACGCAAAACGGACGTCCGGAGCTCCCAGAAATGATCCGACAGCGTCTCCTCCTCAACAACTTCTCTACCTCAAACTGGCTTTGGCTTGGCTTCTCTTCAGCATCATTCTGCTCTGAATGCCCTCAAAACTATCCCCATGGCCTCAAACAGGCCTTGGTTAAATAGTTGGGAAGGTAGTTGCTCATCTCCAACTTCCTCCAAGAAGTTAGGTTCCAAAACTACCCAATAACTCCCAAAAATGGATTAATTACATTAAAAATGGGCTAAACAATAATTAAAACCCAAAAATCAGTTAAAAACCCACTTTTAACTATAATATGGTTAAATATGGGCTTTAGCCCCCCTTTGTTGGGCGCGCGCTCCTTTAAATGGTCATATGGGCTCATATGGCCTAGCGCTAGCCCAAAGGGCTAAGCGCTGGCCCTAACCTCCATTCGGCGCTAGCTCTCGGTTTTATTGGCATATGCATATGGCCGTTGGCCGGTTACCAACCCCCTCGCCCATTAAACAAGGTTTATGGTTATGTAAAACCGTGGGTTATAGTTTAAAAACCCCATGCGCCGTGCTCCATATTAAAACAACGGTTATATTACATAGCACGCGACCAAGGGTTGGGGCTAGGCCCCGGCCCGGTCACGGCCCAACCATACAAACAACCCATTTCAAATATAATTCGGAACATACATATATCAAGGCACATGTGGTGGTCTATTGGTCGGATGGCACTTGCGAAGGCGCTAGGTAGAGGAGAGGTCCACGGTTCGAATCCGGTCCGAGCCATAACTTTTACACCAAAAACTGATAGCCAATTACGAGGTGCCACGTGGCAGCCCTTGACTGGGCCACATGGCACCCAACCAACCAACCACAAATCGACATGTGTCGCTTGCCAATTGGTCCCCGTTCCAGCCACGTCACTTCGTCGTACTGCCCAGTCAACCTTGCCATGTCATCGCTGTACTGTCTCGATCATCCTGCCATGTCAGCTGCTGACATCACCCGTGCCACGTGTCACCTTGGGATTGGCCCAACTGTACGCCCAAAAGTCCAAATCTACCTGCCACGTGTCACTCCATGGAGCTGCCACGTGTCACCTGTACGGACCTGCCACATGTCGTCTGTACAGACCTGCCATGTGTCATCTGTATGGACATGCCATGTCAGCATATAGACATGCCACGTCAGCGTCCGTACGTACTGTACGGACTGCACAGTCAACAATTTTTTTCCCTGTTTGAATTTTCAGACAGAATGCGATATCTTCTCCATACAGACTCCGTTTGACAAAGTAAATATACCAACGGAATCAGGAATATGAGGCGGACGCAATGGCACTGGTTTCGTTGTGTTCCGAGCACCTTCATTTTTGAGCATTTTTCAAGCCCTGTCAGGCTTCTGGATCCGATTTCGGATCATACAGTTTGTGCGATAACACTAATCATGGAACTCCTCCATGGTTTTCATCCACCACCTCACTCCCAATCCTCTATCATTGCCAATCAGTTCTTTTCACTATTCTATGTTCCTCTCATGATCCCATCCATACATGATTTTTGGTAGAGTTTCTATCTAAAGATGTAGTATGGAGAAAATCCCATCCATGTCCTTATGTATAAGGAGCATGGATATGAATGAAGTGTAAATGTGGGAACCACAATTCCTTGCATGTTTTAAGGCTTGATTTTGGGTACAATCATAATCCTTCTTTCAAGAAAAATGCCCATTTCAATTTTCAACCTCTCATACTTGCAAGCACTCTTTATGTTTTAGTGTTTCATGTGCAAGAACATCACAATTCCTTTGGGTTTTCTAAAACCAATGCCTAGCTTGGAGAAGTTGAACCTGTGTGCTAACAAGGCATTGACTAGTGAAATTCCTCAAAATTTTGGTAACTTGAGGGAATTACGGGTGTTGACACTCTCTTAGACTCACTCTTCATGGGAGTATCCTACCAAATTTGGGGACTTTGAATCATCTCATGCATTTAGATTTGAGATGTAATTTTGTAAGGGAGAAATACCTCAAATAATTAAGAGTTTAAGCGACTTGTTGGGCCTTGATTTGAGTTACAATAATATTAGAAGATCCATTCCATAATCCCTTGGAAATCCAAGGACAATGCATAAGCTAGATTTGAGTTGGAATTTCCTCAAGCCACATTCTTGTGGCTCTTCGACCTTAAAAATATTGGAGTTCATAGCCCTCAACAATAGCAATATTACAGGTAGATTTCCCCCTTCTTTGGGAAGTTTATAGACCTTGAATACTTCATAATGGATAAGAATTCAATGTTTTCTCTTTTTCTTGTTGAACTTAATCTCCAGGAGCTTAGGCTTGCTAATTCTGGGTACTCAAGTTCAACACCCGATCTAGGATACCTCAAAATTCAAAGGTCTCAAAACTAAATGATAAGGTAGCCATGATGAAGAGCCCAATGAGATATTTCCAATGATTCTTGAAGAATGTCAAACAAACGTCTTATGCAAAATTTACAGCCTTCAAAATTTGAAGGTAAAACATGTGCATAGACTGCCACATGGCACACCCAAAGATTGACATGTGGAAGTCCCATAGGAGGACACGTGGAAGTCATATGAAGTGGCACGTGGCAGTCGTATAGGGCATGGCAGAGGCATGACATGGCATTTGAGCTAGCATGTGATGTGGCATTGAGGTGGCACTAACTATGCCTCGACATGCAACTAGAGCTTACATGGAAGGTGGTGACGTGGAAGAGTGTTGACTGGACAAGGTGATAGATGGACAATTCCAATGGTGACATGTGGACCAATCTAGTGGTGACACGTGGTACTCCTAAAAGGCCACCCAATCCTGATCCAGTCCAAAATTGTTAGCGGGGGGTTCAAACCTGAGACCTCCCTAGAGACAAGTCTTAACAACGACGCCACAACCAATATGCCAACTTGTAATTTATTAACACTTATTGGCATTATTTTATTTAAGGTCGTATATTTTTATGTGGTAAGTTATAAACCCACATATCCACCCACATATTCTATATTATAACCAAACCACCACTATACATAGCCAACCGACCACCACATCACATGGGTCAACATACCAAATAGCATATATTTTGTTAGCCAAAAATTCCGTTGGCCCAAAATATTCCTATGGTCGTCGGTTTGGAGCTTTGAACCATATATGGTTATTTCAAATCTTTTGGTTATATACCATATATATTTATGGTATGGAATCGATACATGTGGTGATTATGATATACCATATGACAAACTAACCAAATTAAATTGGGCCAACCATATATATATATATATATATTGTTGATTATTATAATAAATCATATATATTATATGGTTATCATAATATATTGTTTGGTTAATCAAATATTACAAATCCATAAATGTTGGATCGGCTAAGAAACTAAAACCATCGACCTTTGTTATTTAAAAAAATACATTTTTTTTCCATTTGTATGGAGAGTATATGGTCATTTGTAAGAATCTTTATGATTCTTTTGTAATATTGAGCTATATGAGCTCTTTAATCCCTCTTGGTGAATTTTAAAGAGGAGAGATATGAGCTTTGTAATCCCTCTTGGTGAATTGTAAAGTAGAGAGATAGATTTCAAAGGCTTTTGGAAGCCATTGTGCTGCAACAAAGAAGAAGACCATCTTTGAGATTGAAACTTTGATGTAATTTTCCCCTATTTGCATCATAATAGAAGAGGCCACTCCATTGGAAACAGACCCAGAGACATAGCGCACCTTGGGTGAACTCCATCAACATCTCGTTGTGTCATTCTTATTTCTTGATGCTTATTATTATTGCTCATAGTTTGTTTATGTATTTCTTCTGTCTTGATTTTCACACTCTTTTAAATTAATCAATTCATTAACTAGCTAAGTAAAAGATCTGGATCAAGCTCGTATCAGGGCTAGAAAGCTATTTTTATGTGGTTTGTGAGTGTGGATGCTTACCATGTCTAGACTCAAGAAGGGAGAAGGAAAACTTGAGGCTTATAATCTTGAAATTGGTTCAAGGAGAAGCACTCAAAGAGGAGAGATGGCCACACTAAGGAAAACAAATCCTTTTAAATTTGAAGAGGATTTCTTCGAGGCATTCTCTTTGATGAAGGAAATGGTGGAAGAGCTCTACAATGAAATAGGATAACAAAGAGGAGAAGGCACATGTCAAGTCAAGATTGAAGATGATCATCCTTCACAAAAGATATCTCCTCCTTCTTCACCTCCTTCTTCTCCTCTTTCTTCTCTGCATCCTTCTCATTCTCCTTCTCTATCCTAGTCTCCATCTCCTCAGAAGAAGATTGATATAAAAACGCTATTGTTAAATTTGGATGTCAAATTTGTTTTACCCATGTATAATGGCGAGCTTAATGCATAGAGATTAGATAATTGGATTCAACAAATAAAAGTTTATTCCTGTATTCAACATATTGATGAAGAAGAGGTAAAGATTCAATTGGGCTCTCTTCACCTTGAAGGTACAACGTTTATTTGGTTGGAAACAAAACTTCAAAAAGGTGTTAAAAATAATGGTAAGATTCTTTCATCTTGGTTTGAATTCACTTCTGCATTAAAGAAACAATTCTATCCTTTAGGATATACACATAAAGCATATATGAAATGGTAGAATTTGAGACAAAGAAAAGGGAAAAGTGTGCAAAGTTTTACTGAAGAGTTTAGGAAGAAAGCATTGGCCTTAACTATTTCATTGTATTCTCAAGAAACTCTTCTAAAATACATTGGTGCTTTGCATAGCTATATTCACCATTCTATTCTTTTATTTAATCCCACTAATCTTGATGAAGTATGTGTCCAAGATACGCATCTTGAGTCCATGGAGAAGGATGTTAATGATGATTACTCTATGAAGTCTATTTAGAAAAATGCAAGTAAGAAAAAGGGGAAAAAGACAGCTACAGTAAAGAAAGAAGAAGCGAAGCCTACATGCTCTCATTGCAAAAAGGAAGGACATGATGATGCTCATTGTTGGAAGCTACATCCTGAGCTAAGGCCTAAAAGGTTTGGAGACAAAGGAAAGAGAAAGATCATTGCCACAATTCAACAAGATTTGGGGTTTGATTTAGGTGATGCAACACAAATCATAGATGTATGAGTGTAAGATATACTATCTTCTCATGCTAGTTCAAGCTCTTCAATTCCATCTCCTAATTCTGAAACAACAAGAAGTGAGTTTTTTCATATAAGGGTGATAACTAAGCATACAAAAGTTGATACTGGTTCCCAAGTAAATATGATATCTGAAGAAATTGTCAAGAAATTAGGATTGGAAACAAAACCTCATAAGAACCCTTATTCTCTCGGTTGGGTATGTGATAATGCAAAATTACAAGTAACCAAACAGTGTAAACTTAGATTTTCTATCACTTCAAAATTTGTTGATGAGGTTGAACTAGATGTGGTCCCTCTTGAAATATGTCGTATTTTATTGGGAATCCCTTACTTGTATGACACACACACCATTTTCTTCAGAGAGGAGAACATGTACCATCTCATTAAAGATGGAATTAAATATATTGTAAGAACTCATCACATGAAAAATGATCTTTCTCTTGTAATTACAAGACAACTAAAAAGGATTGTGAATGACAGAAAGAATGTGTCTCTCATGTCTGCAAAAACAATTGAAGGGTATGATCTCGAATGTAATAATGGAATACTTAAGTTCATTCCTAGCTATGAAGTTTTTCAGGATTCTCCAAAGCTGCCACACGAGGATTCGTTGTATGAAAGTATTGGGGATCCTGTAAATAAGAATAGGGGAGTTGTTAATTCATTTTTAGTGACATCTATATGTTGTGCATGGTTAGTAGTGGAAATGCTGAATGCAAGTAGTTGTGAAAGATCGATAATGATTGATTATGTTAGCAACATTATTTCAAATTTCATCATGTTATTCAGTTTGTTATAATGAGCCAAATGGTCTGAGTATGGGGGACAAATACAAGTCAAGTGGGGAGGCATTACCCTCACTTAGTGTCTGAATGAGAAACTTTTGGTGGTTCAAAATATTTCAGTGGGGAGAATTGATCCAGGAGGATCTAGAATACCTAAAAATTCAAAGGTCTCAAAAATCGATGAAAATGTTGCCATGACAAAGAGCTTGATCAGAGCTTTCCAATGATGCTTGAATAAGGTCAAATGGATGTTGTATGAAAAAGTTACAGCCTTCGAAAGTTGAAGGTAAAACATGTGTAGAGACTGTCACGTGGCACACCTAGACGTTGACATGTAGCACACCCAGAGATTGACATGTGGAAGTCCCACAAGAGGACATGTGGCAGTCGTACACAGTGACACATGATAATTATACAGGTTGTGGTAGAGGCATGACGTGGCATCCAAGCTAGTAGGTGGCGTGGCATCGAGGTGGTGCTAACTATGCATTGATGTGGCACTGGAGTCAACTGTTAGAGCACAAATTGACACATCAAATTGCATTTGTGAGATGGTCTAGTCCATTCCTTAGCTTGTCTACCTAAATCCCACTCTCCTTCATCAAAATCATCTAAAAAAAATACATTTTTTTGTATACGCTATTCACCCATGTGAAAATCACATATATACACTGTTTTCCTGTGTACAAACCATGTATACCCCCATTTTTATGAAAAATAAAATATTTCATACTTTTGGGAGGGGTTTTCGGGTTTTCCCATTCCCTAACCTCCTTTGGCTCATACATAACGGAATATAACCATCTAAACCTCTTTAGGATGGTATATAAGCACCTATGGGGGTATGGATGGGGAGAGACAATCTTGGTGCAAGATTATGCTGTCAATATACAAGCTCCCCTATTCCCTAAACCTCTAAGTAGCATCCCCTGATATGAAAACTTGTTTTTCTGGCATTCCTTCCTCTCTCCTATATGATCGATGGGTGTGTTCGTATCCATTCTAAGAAATTTGAGGAAGAACCACTTTGTTGAGTTGATGCTTAAATGGTTTGGTGGAGGAACTCAAATGGTTGGCTTCGAGGCAGTGTCGACGGTTAGAGTCAGGTTGTAACTTACCTACTTTTACTGTTCAATAAAAGAGTTCTCTTTCCCTCCATATAAGTGTAATTTTGTTCAATCTATTTATATATGTTAAACTTTATTTACATATTTGAATTTACACATTATATGCATAACTTTATTTGATAACTACCTTGCTGCAGTATATAATTGATCTTATTTTGTAGGCTGGTACAAGCAAGGATCATGAACAAATCAAATTTTGAGAGTGGGGATCTACACCGAGCGTTTGGATGTAAGGTATGAGGTCTTTCTTTCTCTCTTCCAAGTACTTATTTATTTATAAGTTTGTATGTGGGAGGGTGAGTTCAATCTTTTAGATGCGGTCATTCTTTGTTGTGACATAGACCCAAATTCATAGGGTTAGAATCTGGTAACAAAATTGACGACCATACTAGGGATTTTTTCTCCTAGTTTGGGTGGGTTTAAGGGACCTTGCAATTACTTGCTTTCTTTGTTTTCCTATTTTCTAGGCTTGTTCTCAAGGCATTTTCCTTCTCCAGTTTTCTGGAAGCTTCCTGTTTTCAACTCCTCTGTTTGATTTTTTTGCTGAGTCATACACACTTTGTCTTTGTATGAATCACATATATACAAGATTTAATACAGTTCCAATAGCGTATATATGCTATTCACTGCGTACACAATAGTGTATTTTTCTAAAATCTACCCTTTGGGCCATTTTCTCATTTTTGGGAAGTCTTAGGTTGGTTATTCAACATTACTTGAACCTTCTCTAATTGGTCTTTGTCTTTGAATGTTGTATCAAGTCTATGTAAACTTAAAAAATTGATAAAAAATTCTTGCTCTTTGTTTTCCAGTGTTTTTTTGGCTTTCGTTTGGTCTCTTTGCTTCATTTTGGGTTTTGGGCTTTATACCAAATTTTCTCCAAGTTTTTCTAATTGTATATGCTCTTTCCTTTGACTAAAGTTGCGTACATACGTATAGGAGTTAAGGCCAAACCACGTATATAGGAGTTAAGGCCAAACTGCATGTATACATGTTTTGTAGAAGGAAAAAGCACGTAAAAAATCATACGCGCTTCCTACAGTGATATAAGGCACGCACATAAGCTTATATATGCGATTTATAGTGGAGCCAACCACGTATACCTCCAAAAAGTGACTTTTTTGCTTGTTTTTCAGCCCTTTTGAGGCCATGTTTCAACTAGTTTGGAGGTTCCTTTTGGGTAGTTTGGTCCTGGAAATTTTTGTGGCCTATAAGAGGTTGGCAAGGCCTTAAATTTGAATGAAAAACAAATTTTTTTGATCCACATTTGTCTCCGTTTTATCCCTTGGATTGCATGACTATAAGACTAGTCTTGTTCTCAAGATCTCAACTTTCTGGTCACTGTTGTGGTCATTTTTGAAACTTGAGTTTGTATTTGAGTTCAAGACTTTTCATTTGTGTTTTATTTGGATTTTTCAAACACAAAACAACAAAAAATTCTTTCTTTTAGTATCTTTTGTTAGTTTTAATTTGGTAGAAAGAAGAAGAAAACGAAAAAAAAAAACCTACTTTTTTGCTAGTTAGGTCTCTCTCTTTCTTTGCATTGTTTTGCATTGTTATTTGAAAAAGAAAAATATATTAGCATAGGATTTTGTTTTATTCTCATCTTGAAAGCATTTCAAAAGAAAAATAAGAAAGAAAATCCTTTTGTTTCTCTTGAAAGTTTCATTGTGCATTTTGCAGCAGGAAAGAAAAAATTTGCATTTCAAGGTTTGAAGGATTGCTCATGCATTATTTATTTTTTGAAACTCTTTTTCATTGAAGAAATTAGTGTAAATTTTTCTTTTCCAGTGTTCTTATAAGTTTAATTTTTTCAAGAGTCTCAAATAAGATTAGTTGCACTCCCATACCCTTTGAGTAAAAAACAACCGTTAAAATGAACACTAAACTTAAAATTTACTAGACTTTGTTTCTAGGGTTCATAAACAAGTTTATGGTTAGGGCCTTGGATTATGATTGAAGAGATAACTCTCCAAGGCCAATAAAAAAACATGGGAGTATGAGATAGGGAGATTTCAAATGCAACCATTGTATAATAATAATCAGGAGCCTCCTCTAACACATGAGTTAAACATGAGGTCGCGTGAAGGAGAGCCGAGGAGATAACCCCTCCAAAGATTAACTGGGCGTAGTGGAGAGATAGTATATTGGGGATTTTTATTGAAGTGACACTGACTCATTTTGCGTTAGTCCTCTATGAATTTTGAACCTGGTTGAAGTTTTCCTGAAGTGATACTATCCCTCTTGGCGTTGGTCCTCTGGAGCTTCAGACCTAGTTTGAGATTTTCTAAAGTGACATTGGCCCTTTTGTAGAAAATCCTACGGAAGAGATTTGAGCTTAGTTACCCTTCACATACATTCAATCCCAAATTTCAACTATACCCCCCGTATCCTAACTATGAGTTGGTGACCTTAGTTGCTTTTCTTAGGGATCTCAAAGATGACTACTAGGGTTTCCCATGGTACCTGGGGTGAACTTTGTGTCACACTTTTTGGTACTATTGGAGGGTGCCCCACGAAGTGTGCATACTTACACCAGATAAGGATGGTTAGTGGAGGTTGGGGTAACTACTTATCACTCCTTCGTTCGTTGGTTCATGAGACTTAATCAACCCGTACCTTTTTCTGGAAGGCCCCTTTCCACTTTTTCATTGCTTTGGACTCATGACCTCATCCGCCTAGGCTGAAGTTTTGGAGAAGTTGTTTTCTTGAGATGTTTCTCTTAGGAATTTTTAGTGGAGTGTTAATTTATATAGTTGGCCTTAGGTTGTGTTAGTATCAATGCTTTTGGATTGTTGATTCAGGGTGTTCGACCAACCGCTCTGCTGGTCGAGAAGGACCCCTAGTATTTCTCTTGAAAATGTAGAACCACCTCTTAGAATGCATGGGTTTTTATACCATGGGTTAGCCAAAGTCAGTGTGTGATAATTTTTCAGACATGCACAATCACGCAAGGAAAAAACCTGTGCATAAGAAAGTTATGGTCAAATTTCTTGAGGATACCAACCAAGGGACCCCTACCCAAGGGGATTCTTGTGTTTTTCCATTATTTGGAAATGTTGGTGCCCCATTGATGACCACTTTGAACATTCCTGGGTTGAATGTAGGACTACCGGTTTGGTTGTGGACCACTTGGAATGTATCAAATGGTCTTGCTTCTTCTTAGATAAGAAATTTATGTCATGGGAAACATATGGATGTTGATCCTTCACCTTTTACATTAGGGAAGTCTAATCCTTCTCCTTTCCCTCCTCTGGTGAAAGTATAGCTACTACTAACTATAAGTATAAAAGGAATAGGAGGAATAAGAGAAATAAGAAAAAGTCACCAATCTCTATGAGTAATGTTGGAGACATGTTACCAACCTATGCTAGTCATGCTGGGGGCAAGTAATCGACCGCTGCAAGTCATGCTTGAAGTACAAGTCCAGTTTATGCAAGTCATACTGGCATTAGTTTTCCAACCTCTGTGATTCACATTGGAGATAGTTCAACAACCTCTGCGATTCATGTTGAAGAAAAGAAACCAACTGTTGCAATTCATACTGGGGGCACGAGTCTAGTCAATGCTAGTCATACTGGACAAACGTCACCAACCTCTGCAATTCATGTTGGAGATAAACACCTAGCCATTGAAAGTCATGTTGGGGGTAACCCAACAACTACTGTAAGTCATGATGGGGGCATTGATACAATTGAGAAGCCTAGACGAATAGGACGTAAGCCCAAGTTCCATTGTAAGCTTTGCACATGAGGTCACCTTACTCACTTGTGCTCTACTATTGCTGTGGTATGAAGAGCATGGTCCTTGTCTGAAGGCCCTTCTAGTTCAAAGTCATCTTCACTTTCCCAACAACTTATTCAACCAATGGTTGATGAAGTGTTTTCACTGATGCAATCTTCAACAAATCCCACTCTTCTCTTGGAGATTTACGAGTCTACCAAAATGATCTATCTGATGCAATCTTTGGTCGATCACACTCTTCTTTTGGGGATTGATGAATCTTTCAACCATGTTCTTAGCATTTCCAGTTTAGTACCTTTTGAAAAAGGGGGAATTCCACTCTTTTCAAGTTTTCTCCCTCCAAGTACTGGGATGGTTTCCTTTGATTGGAATGATGTTGTTGAGTCTCTTATTCCTTCTTTTGCACCTTTACAGATAAGGGTTAGAGTTAATTCAACATGAATTTGCCGATGTATTGTAGATGAAGGATCTACTATAAGTATTTTATCCTCCTCATCTTGGCAAGCATTGGGTTCTCCCAAGCTTGTGTCAGCTGCCAGTGAGTTGCCGACTTTCGACAAAAGATATAGTGAATGTTTGGGGATTATTCCTCAGTTACCTTAGGTGGGAAGACTGTTCTAGTCGATCGATTAGTGGTGCTAGGCCCTTTAGACTTCAATATGATTCTTGGGTGTGATTATGTTTATGCTATGAAGGCTGTGGTGTCTATGATCTTTTGTGTGATGCATTTCCCTCACAATGGAAGAATTGTCACTATTGATCATGTTTCATTAGATAATCACCATCCTAGTTCAATTTCAGCTCAGTTTTCCCCTTTGTGTGTTCCTAGTGTTTGAGTAGACTCTTCCTTGCCACGGGTGAATTATGTGGTATCTTATCCTAAGTGTTCAATTGCTCCTGAGATGGGATATTTACAGTGATGTTCAACTTCACGAGACAAAGTATCGACAATTGATTAGATGTTTTATCCAATGGGGCATGGGAGCCCTTGCTTCCCCTTATTTTCTCGAGTAATATGGCGTTTCCTCTTGAGTCTCATATTACTATTTGTGAGACCTCGAGCCCTGGTATTTATGTGCTGTCAAGCCCCAGTTTCATCGATGTTGAGTTTCCTTCAGATGAGGCTATCCTTGAAGCTATGATTATGGATTTTTGACGTCTTCCTGAACTGGATAATTTACAGGTTGGCTACAAAAGAAACTCTTGGCCCGATCTTAGAAATGGGTTCTACCTGGAGAACTACTATGTATAGACCGCAAGGCTATGTGGCACTCTATACATATTTTACTTTTAGGGTTTCTTGTTTTCAATTTCGGTATCCTATAGCACATGTTTTTATCAGAGGTTTTTATATTGGACTTATTAACTTCTGGGTGAGTATTTTTGGTCTTATATATAGTACTTTAGAGACATTTTCTTTGGTACCTTTTCATTCCATGTGACACAGACCCCATATCCTCAGAGAAAGCGTGGAGGCGAAAGACAACTGGGATGAATGCCATCACGTTTTGGCACATGTAAAAAACGTTTTGAAATGCTTTTGAAAGTTTGGATGCGCAGATATTAATGAAATAGTTAAGAATGCGTACTTCCATATTGTAAACAGATCTTGAGTGACCCGCTCTCATCTATAGAAGGTAGAGGCATTTATGCTAGTTAATGAAAGTAGGTAGATTTAAATTCTAGATTAGACAGTTTTAGGAGTTGGAGGGAAAACGACTATAGACACCCTCAGACTAGAGTCCACACAAGATCTTTCAACTTCGGCCCTAAGAGTCTGAATGACTCTTTTAATTCCTCTTAGGGAATTATTTACTCGCCCACTCTGAGTATAATTCACAGGCCCTCCCGAGTTTTGCCCGTGCGATTATTCACCGGCATGAACTCCTTGATCAACACCCATATGACATTGGGAATCTTCTCTTTTCCTTTCAGGATATCGGATTTTGTGATTTCGCGAATCTCGTGGTCGAATGCCTTACCTCTTTGACCTCCGAAACCTAAAATACTAAAAGCTCACGCTCACCCTGCCACTGATTTTGACTTTTCTCTTTTCGTGATTTTGGGAGTTGCGATGACGTGCAACTTTACCTCTCCACTCCCGGAGTCCCGAAACCCGAATTACCAAAATCCCAAAAATTCTACCCTCAGCCTACTACACTTTGCGACTTCAAGATTTTCCTTTCACTATGTCTCATTCCTTTGTCAACAGGATTCCCGATACGTCGAATCCCGAAACATCGAAACAAAAATGTTCCGCTTCCAAGGAAATCAATCGACTGTGATTCTTCCCCTTGATTCATCGGTGAGCGCGATTTCGCGTACTGGGAGTTCATAAGGCTTGTCCTCAAACTCGTTGCCTCCTATACCTTCCGATCCCCGAATCTACGAAATGCCGAAATGGTTTTCCCCTCCTGGGATTTCGCGAATCGGGAGTTTGAAACTCACGATTCCAAAAATTTTGTCTTCTCGAGATCCTGGATCTCGAAATGATCCGATGGCTCCAATAGATCACGATCAATGGTTTACGTTGATTCTGGATCCTGGAGTGGAAATCTTGCTCGCCTTTAACCACCCTGCAACTTTCCTGGATCCTACAATCCTCGCTATTTCGAGGATTCTCCAAAGAGAATACTGATCGTCCGATTTCTCTCCAACGAATTTCCAGCTCAAAGCAAACCTGTGATCCTCCTCTAGGATTTAACCTCTTTAAGAACTAGTTGTGCTTCTTGCTTCCTCTTCAATAATTCCAAGGCCCTAACCCTTCTGAGATTTCTTTGCAAGATCAAGTCTTCAAGGAGACTCCTGCACGCACTCCTTGCGTCAATCCTTCAAATAATTTTGAGTATTTGAATCTCTTGATGCTGTGCAACTCTCTCTGCAACAATATTCCTTCGATCTCTCAACCTTAGTTCATAAGTTCTAAGGTCTCGACTAGCCTATGTACACCTTGCACGACTTTTGTGCCTTGCCTGCACTTATGTGGAATTGAGAACAACGATATCCCTCCTGAGATTTCAGAGATAAACTTTGAACCCTGTCAATGCACTCCTTGCGGACGTTCCACTGCACTCCTTGCAGGAAGTCTTACTCAAGAAGAGAAACAATTGAAACTCATTCCCTTACTCTCTCAGATCTCAAACACTTAACATGAAATCACACATACATAGCATAACAACAAATTCACAACAGAAAGAGTAAAACAACCATAAGCATATCATTCAACATGTATACACATAAAGCATTAGAACACCATGAGTTTGAATCAAAGCTTCACATATTAATTCAGAACCTTTGTACATGGGCTCTTCTCTACAACCCTCTGCTTCTTCTCTATGCTAATGTGATTCCTTCTACAATCCCTTGATTGATACAATGATACAAAGAATGAGGGTGTCTATAGTCGTTTTCCCTCCAGCTCCTAAAACTGTCTAATCTAGAATTTAAATCTACCTACTTTCATTAACTAGCATAAATGCCTCTACCTTCTACAGATGAGAGTGGGTCGCTCAAGATCTGTTTACAATATGGAAGTACGCCTTCTTAACTATTTCATTAATATCTGCGCATCCAAACTTTCAAAAACATTTCAAAATGTTTTTGACATGTGCCAAAACGTGATGGCGTTCATCCCAGCTGTCTTCCGCCTCCACGCTTGCTTGCTGCTGACAATGCTCCTGCATCATACTCCCTCGCTTGAAAATTTTCATGGACTCCTATTCATGAGCTCTTGCATGGTCTGTCCATGCTTCTGAATTTCTTCTTCATTCTCCCAGCTGGCATCTTCAATTGGATGTCCCTTCCATTTGACCAAGTATTCAAAATACTCTTTTCTCCCGATCCTCTTGCTGACTCTCTTATCAATTATACTTTCCATCTGTGGCTTTACAGCTACAGACATTTGTTTAGTCCACTGAACTTCTGTCTGTTCACTATCAGCTCCTGCTTCTTCAACTCTGCAAGGGTACAAATCTGAGATGTTGAATATCGGTGAAATTCTGATCCCATCGGGTAATTCAATCTCATATGCGTTTGCCCCAAATTTCTTCAAGACCTTGCATGTTCCAATCTTCTTCATTTTCAGTTTGTTATATGTTCCCCTTGGGAACCTTTCCTTTCTCAGATGTGCAAGAATCAGATCACCAACTTCAAACTAAAGTTCTCGCCTATGTTGATCTGCTCTGCACTTGTATTCTTGATTTGAATTCTGCAATCGCCCCTTGACTTGGCTGTGAAGTTCTTTCATTGCCTCTGCAAAATCCTCTACACTAGCACTCTTGATTTCATTATGTTCTGAATCTTTCAGTTCAGAAACTCCTCTTGGCTTCATTCCATACACAATTTGGAATGGACTCTGCCTTGTTCTTCTATTGAATGAATCATTGTAAGCAAATTCCGCCTGTGGCAGAATGTGATCCCACTGACTGTGGTGTTCAACCACTATGCTCCTTAGCAAATATCCCAAGCTTCTGTTTTCCCATCTGTCTGAGGATGATAAGCTAAGATAAATGAAAAATTTGTCCCCAACTTCTTCCATAAAGTCCTCCAGAAATGTCCCATGAACTTGGTGTCTCGATCTGAAACTATACTTCTGGGTAAGTCGTGAAGTCTGACAACTTCTTTGAAAAACATGTTCGCAATGTGAGTTACGTCGCTGGTTTTCTGGCATGGTATAAAATGTGCCATCTTTGAAAATCTGTCTACCACCACAAATATTGAGTCAAATCCTCTTTTTGTCCTTGGTAGCCCCAATATAAAATCCATGCTCACTGCATCCCATGGTCTTTCAGGTATGGGTAACGACTGGTATAACCCTGTGTTCTGCCTTTTCCCTTTTGTGTGCTGACAAATTCTACATCTGTCCACAAATATTTTGACATCGGTCCTCATCCCTGGCCAAAAATATGAGTCATTTAATTTTGAGAACGTTTTTTCATGACCAAAGTGTCCAACCAATCCTCCACTGTGTTTTTCTTTCAATAGATTCTCCCTCATGGAGCATTTTGGAATACATAATTGATTGCCTCTGAATAATAATCCATCCTGGATCATATATTCAGTCCATTGACTTCTATCCCGGAGAATTGGATTCTCAGATACCTCATACGCCTCTTTGAAATATGGATCATCTCTATACATGTCCTTGAGGTTATCAAAACCCAATGTTTTGACTCTGAACTCTTGCATAAGCAAAGATTTCTTGCTCAAAGCATTAGCAACTTTGTTAGCAGTTCCAGAAATATGTTTAATTACAAAAGTGAAATTCTGCATGTATTCAACCCATTTTGCATGCTTTTGGTTCAACTTGTCCTATTGAGTCATGAATTGTAAAGCATGATTATCACTGTACAAAACAAACTCTTTAGGAACCAAACAATGCCTCCATTTCTTCAGCGCTTGTATGACTGCATAAAATTCCTTGTCATATGTGGAGTACTTCACTTTTGCTTCATTCAGTTTCTCACTGAAGTATGCGATTGGTATATCATCTTGGCTTAAGACCACTCCTATGGCAAATCCGCTTGCGTCACATTTGACCTGAAACATTTTACTGAAATATGGCAACACCAAAATTGGTTGTTCAATAATCTTCCTTTTCAACAAGTTGAAACTTTTTTTTTCTTTTTGTGTCCAGTGAAAATATTTATGTCTTTTTTTCACCATGTCCATCATTAGTGCACTAATTCCACTGAAATTTCTGATAAATTTCCTGTAGAAACTAGCCAATCCATGGAAACTTCTAACTTCAAATATACTCTTAGGCGATGGCCAACTCTTAATCACCTCCACTTTATCTGGATCCATTTTCAGCTTATCTGCAGAGATAACAAACCCTAAATAAATGAGCTCTGTCTTCATGAATGATGATTTCTTCATATTTATCAGCAACTTCTCTTGCTGTAATCTCCTCATCACTGTAGCTAAATGCTTCAAATGCTCTGTTTCTGTTCTACTGAAAATCAGTATATCGTCAAGATATACAATGACGAATTTCCCTATAAATTCCTTCAAGACTTGATTCATCAACCTCATGAAAGTACTAGGCGCATTTGTTAAGCCAAATGGCATAACAAGCCATTCATATAGCCCCTCATTTGTCTTGAATGCTGTCTTCCATTCATCACCTTCTCTCATTCGGATTTGATGATATCCTCTTTTCAAATCAATCTTTGAAAACAATTTTGCTCCACTCAAGTAATCGATCAAGTCATCCATCCTTGGCAATGGAAATCTATATCTGATGGTAATCTTGTTGATTTCCCTCGAGTCTGTACACATCCTCCAGCCTCCATCTTTCTTTCGGCTGAGCACTGTTGGAACAACGCATGGACTCAAGCTTTCTCTAAACAACCCTTTGTCCATTAAATCCTGGACCTCTCTCTTGACCTCTTCATTCTCCTGTGGCATCAATCTGTACGCTGCTTTGTTTGATAAACTAGCTCCAGGTATGAGATCAATGTGATGACTTATACTCATGATCGGTGGCAACGAACGAGGTAGTTCGTCCACTACTATATCAACAAACTCTTCCAGTAGCTTCTGGATTTCCTCTGGTAAATCATCCACTCTTGTACTGGTTAAAACAATTCTAGGCTTCCTAACCACAATGAATTGTGTATCTTCCTTCTTCTTAGCCTCTTTAAGAAGTTCCTTTCCACTCATGAGAAGTATAGTGTTGCTCACCTCTGGCTTCACTTCTTTATCCTTAATTGGCAACAACATGTGAGTTCTCCCATTCTTTTCTAGGGTGTATGTGTTCTTTCTCCCATCATGAATCACATTCCTGTCATAATGCCACGGTCTACCCAACAATAGATGACAAACATCCATGGGAATGACATCACATAATATTTCATCCTTATATCCTCCTATTTTAAATTCAACTAAACATTGTTTAGTGACATTTACCTGATGTCCTTTTTGTAGCCACGAAAC